>JAQPPZ010003506.1:20000-33686 GCA_028583015.1 Wollemia nobilis | reverse complement strand
TGAAAGCACGAGATTCCGAGCAAAGGAAACACTACGTGCAATTGCATTCAAAATCAAGTACGCTTAAGTCCTAGAAATGTAAATTGCATGAAATGGAAAAGAAACACATTGGAAGAGACACAATCAAATAGAGAAAACACAGCCCTTTCATTAATATCCCTTGATCTCTATTACAATGACGTCTCCTCCCTTTTCAGGGGCTAGGAGCGCAAATAGAGTTTGATTACAATCACTGAATGATTCCTCTTTCCGCGTGCCCACGATTGCAATGGGCGGGCCAAGATGATGTCGTCGCTGATGTCGATGAGTTCTTCACCTCTGCTGCTTCTCCTATGAACAAAGAAACAACCAAGATGTCAGTAGCACCTACTGCAAATGAAAAGTGTTTGCTCTCTAAAACTAACGAAATATGCATGTAAATATTTGCCTGAAACAGTAATTACAGTGAGTCCAAATGGCTTCAAAACTTGACGAGAAGATAAAAAAAGTTACCGGAAGGCCATCGCCATCGAGACAGCTGGCCAATCTACCTTCAACTGGAATTCGTCCCTGGGCAGGACAAATTTTGACTGCAATTCGTCCCTGGGTGGGACGAATTCTTCTGTGTTGAAGAAATCGACCTGCTGCTGCTCCAATGTCGGATCCCGAGACCTACAAAATGCCTACAAACAAGAGGGTTATGTAATTGAGGCCATTTTGGGATGACCCAGATGGTCATATTATCCCAATTTGGCCTCCACCCTCGGGAATTTGACCTCGACACCTGCAAGTCAGCAAAACGACAAAGCAACACAAAACATACTAGAATCTGACCAAAAGTTACAAAATTGCAGCTATGGGTTAATCAAACCTAATAACACAAAATGCAATCTGAAAAGTAATCTAAAATGCAATTGAAACTTAAAAAGTGCGGGGGTGCCCACGTGGGCCTCCCACCGTTGGCACTTGATTCCGGCGCCAATCCACTAAGGATGGGCCCAAAACCTTTTAGGATTGGGGGGTCGGCGAATTGGTTGGTTCAGGTGTCCATGTGTTGGATTTGGGTCCGGTTCGAGCTTCCAAAGGCCACCCAACAACCTCCCTTGCAAAATAAATTGGTGGATGTGGGAAGGTGAACCAAAAGGGATGCAAATGGGTCTTCAATTCGGCAGCACTTCGTTGCTTGAAAACTCCTTCAACCTGTATCTTTTGGGTGAGAAAAGTCCCACCTTTTATAGACCCATGGGGTCTCTTTTGGGAGGGAAGCACAAATGCCATGTGTTGGTCATAGGCGCCATGTGGCCGTCTTGTCTTCCCATGAGGGAGGGGAGTCCTCCGTTGACTTGAGCTTTGATAAATGCCTTTTGTAACAGTCTTCTAACGACCCTCTCTGTCCACCTACACATGCGTGCAAGGCAGGAGTCCTTAACTGACTATTCTGGGCTGCCACTTGGCACCCTTTGCCTTTTTGCCCATTAAGCTTAGAATTTTTCCCACCCAGGGACAGATTCAGAATTCGTCCTGGGGTGGGACGAATTCTGTTTTGAATTCATCCCGGGGTGAGCCGAATACTGGGCAAAGTGTCCAAGTGTGCCAAATTGCTTCTTGACCTTACAAAATTGCTATGAAAGTGGTTAAGACCACTGTTTAACCTTTGAGGGATGCCCTGGGGGCTGTGTTTGTCAAAGCGATCAGTGTTTGCAGTCACATAATCATATTGGTGCTGTTTTGGTGTCTACAGATGCCCCTTTTTGGGAAGCGCTGTGGGTGACGCAGTGTTGAGCAAAAATAGATAACCAAAGCACTAATGATTAGGGTTTCTTGGTAACCTAACCAACTTTTGATGCCCCAAGCATGGAAAGGGCATGCATTCTTGAATCCTTGCTTCTAACGAGCTAAGGAATTTGATTTCAAGTATTAACCTGTTTTGGTGAGGTGTGACTTGAACTTAGACATTGATCAGTCATGAACAAGTGAAGGGCATTTTTATCCTCAGGGGGAACCTTGTGTTCATGATTCACGAAATGCCAAGTGTTTGATTGATTTGATTGTTGCTTGTTTACTGCCCCAAGCAGGAGCATGATTGTCTTTGTCAATGATTCTTTGAATGCATGTCATTTTCCTTAATTGGGTGTGTGATTTTTGGTTGGTGACTAAGTGTGACTACCCCCTCAAGCGACGAATCGATGAGGGAATGACCTTCGTGAGAGAAGCGACGAGTCGCTTGACCCAAGATGACTTGTGTAGGTGTGCCTTTAAAGGGTTTACCGTTAAGCGTGTGCAATTTTTCCAACATTTGGACCTGTTTTTGGTGGGTGTTAACCCTTTTGGTGATGCCGTAATGAGGTGAAATCATCAAAAATCTAACTTCCCGTGGAGCGGTCTGGCTATTGAAGCCTTCTTGGGGAAGTAGGAGAGTGATAATTTGGACCTCAACATCAATTTTCTTTGCCTAGAGGTTAAGTGCAAGAGCACTTATGTCCGGCAATGCTTATTGCTTTGTTTTTATGTCGCATGTTTTGTTGTTTTTGTTGTTTTTGTTTTTGTTGAATTTCTTGATTTTTTTTTGACCAAACGATTGCGATAATCGTTGGAGCTTTTTGGGTTGACTAAGATATTGCGATAATCCTTGGAGCTTTTTGTATTGACCAAGAGATTGCGATAACCCTTGGATATTTTTGTATTGACCAAGAGATTTCGATAATCCTTGGAGATTTTTGGATTGACCAAGAGATTGCAATAATCCTTGGAGCTTTTTGGATTGACCAAGAGATTGCGATAATCCTTGGAGCATTTTTTTTTTTTTTTTTTTTTTTTTTTTTTGGTATATGGCTTTCTTAGATATGAAATGGTCGCAAATGACTGATATTCAAGGGTTCTATTTCCTTGATACCGTCAAGAGAAGCTAGCCTGTACGTTCCCGGTCCTATTTTGCTATCAATGACATAAGGACCTAGCCAATTTGCCGCGAATTTGTCTCTCATATGGGACGGAAAATTAGAGTTTTGTTGGTTTTCCTTCAGAACCAAGTCACCAACCCTAAAGTCTCTTAGGTGAAATTTCATGTTGTAAGCTCTCTTAAGCCGCTCTTGATAGATACGTAAGTGCTCGAGAGCATTAACGCGTCTTTCATCAAGCAACGTAAGTTGGTCTAACCGGGCCTGCCGTGCAGTGTCATCATCGATGAATTCCTGCATTGATATGCGTAGGGAAGGAATTTCCAACTCGAGAGGCATTACTTCGTTACAGCCATACACTAGTGAAAATAGAGTTGCCCCGATGGGTGTCCGAATGCTAGTGCGATAAGCCCAAAGGGCAAGTGGGATTTATATGTGCCAATCCTTATGACTGTCTGCGACGGTCTTTTTAAGGATGGCGACTAGCATTTTGTTTGACGCCTCTGCTTGCCCATTTGCTTGCGGATAATAGGTCGTTGAAAAGCTGTGCTGAATTTTGTACTTTGTGGTTGTCCTTGGGGTAAAATGAAGCATTTCACCGAAAGGCCAGTACTCTGATGGTGACAATGGTGAATTGACGCGATCCCAGTCAATGGCATTCATGTTTAGATGCAATGACCGTGATGGATCGGTCGGATTGCGGATGGGTGTGGTCAAATCAATGGAGATCATGTGGATGGAATGAATTTGGTCTCCAGAACCACGGGTGTGATGACTTGATTCTTTTAGATGTTCCCTATACTCTGGATCTGGCTCTACGGGAACAGGCACAAATGGATCCTCTCTAGGTGCAAATTCATCTCTATGTGTGAAAAGGAAGGCGGGGTCTTCCCTCGGCACTCGTTGTCCTGATGGGATCTCGAGGTGGACGATGCTCATCTTGAATTTGGAGCCATAGGCCTAACACTTGGTCCCACCTCGCTGGGTCTATGTGCCATTCATGTCCTAACCGTATACCCATTTGTCCCACTAGATCTTCATGCGTTAAAGCTCGATGATGTCGTCATGCATGTCTGAGATAGTCCATTTCAGTTTCGTCTTCTGAATCACTTTCATAGATCCAAAATTGTTCATCCTCTTCAAAGATCTGTTGCTTGCGACATTTAGGACTCTTCCTGTTCCAGTGAATTAATTTGGTCCCATTGCGGTTGTTCCACTCTTAGTGGAGGGACCTGATTCTTTTGAGACTGTGTTATTTCGTCTGGAACCTCTAAGGGGAACAGTTTCAGAAAAATGTCTGGCAGCCGTTGATGTTTTCTTTGAGGATTGCTCTCTGAACTTCCACCTCTCTCTAGCAAAGGAGAGGGATTATTGTTGTTTCCAGGGGTGTTTGTAGACCATGGGAGATAATCCCCTAATGTGTATTCTATGTTTGGATTGGCGTACGGGTCTTGTGCCAATCCCCCCCTGTTGCCTATTTCTAGGCCTTGCATATTTTCAACCAAGATATCTAATGGCAAGGGATGGTTGAACCCTACCCCTGACTTGTCATATGGCATCTGATATCTTGGTTGGCAAAGGATCCGCATCCCTTGCTCATATCTCGCCTAGCCCATACCCATGCCAATTGCATTGTTCGAGATATTTTAGGGCAAATTCTGGGTTCGACAGATAATTGATGTTTTCGACAAAAGGCTCTTCATCTCGTTTCCTTTTGTTCGCATGGTTCATAACCATGATCAAGGCCCCCATACACAAAATTTGTTTGGTTCGGTGGGTAGCCTAGAGGGACGATTGTTCCAATGGGAAGGCGAGGTCTTCCCATGTCTTGTACTGACTCCAATGTGGGGGTTGCCACAACATTTTGCACTAAGTACTCCCCCAGGCCCGTACTGGCCATCTCAACAGTGATTGTTGATGATTGGGTAGGAGGAAACGGTAGTCCTTCTTGAGTCCATTCCATGTTTGGTTGTTCAGGAATCTTGGTTTCCGTTGCATTGGGTGCTTCCTCTGTTGTTATCATTGAAATTGTGGGCAACCCCTCTTCTAGAGGCTTAACCTCTTCCATGATTTGCTTTCCCTTGTCCTTCTTTTGGGCCACGATAGGTGGCGTTGATGATGAAGGAGTAGGTGATGAAGTCTCACCTGGCTGGGATTTTGCCTTGTTGGCCACCAATGGTACTTGCGGTATCGGACCCTGTTTAGATGGATTTAATTGAAAATCCAAATGCGTTGATGGGAGGGTCGATTGAGGTATGAATTGTACCGCATTGCAATACTTGAAGGGCTCTAAGTCCATTGGGACTACATGTATTTGCCCTTCATAGGCATACTTCAAGCACAGGTGTGCGATCGAGGGGACACACTTCATGTCCCCGATCCAAGGCCGCCCTAGCAAGATATTATAAGCCATTTTGCCTTCCAAAGACATGGCACAAGTGTGGGTATTGACTTTTGTCCTACCCGTATAGGCAGTAACAACCGTGCCGACCGTCGAGCAAATTGCATCGTTAAAAGCTCGCAGTGTGTACGTGGAAGCGGTGATGTGAGAGGTCGGCAGCTTTAAATGTTTCAACGCTGCAGATGGTTATAATGTTACCGGACGAGCCGCATCTATCAGCACTCTCTTGTACGGGATCCCGTTGACCCGCGCGATAACGTGCAGGGGTGGATCCGGCATGTCATTTGATATCGTTTTGACCTCGTCTTCTCTGAATGTGATGACAGGCTCCGTACATTGTTTCACATGTCCCACGAAGGCATTGAAAGAATTTGCTTCGTGGGGTTGTACTTCAATGGCTTTTAAAATGTCCATAAGAGCTTCTCTATGGGGAGCTGATTGTTGAATAAGCTCGTAGATGGACAGCCTAGCCGACGTGGTCCGCAAACTCTGCGTGAGTTTGGTTCGTATCGTGACCTCAGGTCTAGGCGGAGGTAATCGCGTTGGGCATTGTTGAGGTTGCGATGTCGACGGAACTTCCCTCGCAGCTACCTCAGGGGCAACTACTGGGTATTTTATGTTCCTTGTTACAATGCTAATCATTCCCACAAATCCTTGCGCGGGAAGATCTTGTCGCACCTCGTTAATCTGGAGCAGTTTTGTCTTGTGCCTCGTGGGCAGGCAAGGGGTCCTTGAATACCCCCATTTGTTGGTTGTTTGGTGCGATGGGGTTGTCCACGACCAATGTTCTGTTGTCGATCAAATCCTGGACTAGTTCTTTGAATTTCAAGCACCCATTTAGGTCATGTCCTCTGCGCCTATGGAATCTGCAATACAATTCCTCCCTATACCCCCTAGGCTTGGGAATGTTAGGGTCAAAAATTTGGATTTCTGGCAGAGTAACTAAATTTGCCGCTGACAAGCGGTCAAATAAGGAGTCCCTAGACTCCGCATACGGGGTGAATTGTCGCCTAGGGCGACGCTCCTCGATATCGCTCCCTGTCTTCTCGTTATCTCTTTCGTAAGCAGGAGGCACTGCTTGGTAGTTAGCCTTTTGAGGCTGCGTTTCTTGCACAGGCGCGGGGACATTTATCGCAACTTGGTTGACTCGCAGCGTGTTGTGGTTGCGTTGTCCCGATTTTAGTGGTTTTATTCCACTCTTTCTTCTTAGGCTTGGCAATTGCGCCTTCGCCTATCTTAATCTCTTCTATGACTCGGCTTGCGCCAAAGCTTCTTCTAAGCCGTCGTATTGTCGCAAAGTAACAATAGACCGAGATTGATTTTAAGCAACTTTTTGCGAACATTTGCGTGAGGTCCGACATGGGAGGACGGTAGGGTAACTTAGAAAGCAAAGCTCTCCATCGGTTCCCGTACGCTGCCATTGTTTCCTCCTCAAATTGTTTAAGGCTAGCAAGATCACTAAGTGATGCCTTCTTCCTTGTGTTGAAGGCGAAACGTTCAAGAAACGCATCTACTAGCTGATCTAAGCTGCTTATGCTGTGTTTGGGCAGCTGTGTGAACCAATCCGAGGTAGGGCCTACGAATGTGGTTATGAATGTTCTAAGCAATAATGCGTCATTATCTTGGATGCCGAAGCATTGGCTTAGAAATCGTGTAACGTGTTCCCGTGCGTCCTCTTCACCTTTAAAAACTGCCAATTGAGGCAACTTGAAGTGTTCGGGGTAAAGAGGTGTAGGCACTGAGGGATGCACCGGATTATTGCGGAGTAGACGTAATGTGGGTTTTTGATGCCCAGCAGCTTTTGTCTCCACAGACTCCAAACGCTCCAATAGCGCTTGGTATGCATCGAAAGATTTTATTTCTTCCTCTCTTGTTCGCTCTTGTTGCAAGTTACGGTAAACCGGAGGCCTATGGAGGGGTGGCCGAATGGCATCCTTCCCCGCCTTGATGGGGAGTTTCAATATATTCCTCTTCCGGTTCATACTCCTCATAAAATTCTTGAGGAGTCTCTGGGCGAAACCCGTGACCCTGATCAAGCTCTTGTTGAAGGTACCCATCATTGTTTCTGGGAGTTGCCTCCCTCTCGAATCTATGGGGTCTTGGAGGCATAGCTTGACGAGGTCGTGGAGACCTGTCCCGCACCAACGGATTACGCCTCTCATACTGTTCAGCTCTTTGGATGCGAGGGGTTGGCCCCCTCTCGTGTATTTCATAGCGTAACTCATCCGCTTCGCGTTGCATGCGTTCTTTATCCAAGCGGTATTGATACTCTATCTCTTGCTGACTTTGTTTAAGCCGCATGATTTGGGCTTGACGGGTGGTATATCTAGCGACAACCGGGTCAATTTGATCTACCCTATTTTGTTCAGAAGGTTCAAATGTTCCTCCTATGGGTTTACCTCGGTTTTGATGCTCTAAAATCTCAAGGGGTCGCTTCCTCCGTCGAGGTAGGCGGTATGTGCTCGAGGTTCCGGCCTCAAGGGGTGATCATGATATCCGACCGGTGCGTAGAATGCAAGGTTCCCGAGTTGTATGTTGTTGTCCTTGAGGAATGCGATGATCTTCCTCATACTCTCTCTCATAGGTGCGTAAGGGGTAGGGCGGAGTTAGGTCGCCCCGTGTGAGGAACCCTACGCTCCGGATTTGGTCTCTCTGTTCTTGATGAGAGGTAAAGAAGGGATGCCATATCCACGTTGCCCCTCTAAATGGACGGTGTGCCTGTTTAGCGCTTCATTGCGCGGTGGCCACTCATGCCTAACTTCAAGAGGTGATTCTCTATTTATGTCAAGGTCTACATGTAAGGCATCTTCCCGAAAGGGGCCGCTTTGAATAGGCATACCCCACCGAGGATTTCGAATTGGATTCTTTTGTAGGTTTGACCTATAAGGCGGTATGACCAAATCCTCAGGACTGAAGTGAAGGCGACTTGTGCCTACTTTTTGTGTCCCTTCCGGAGCTTCTGCCCTTGATTGGGCTTGATCGTGGGTGTACACCATTGCGGTGCTTCTATGCTATCTAAATAAGTTTTTATCTCGTTTTTATGATTTTTTTTTTTTTGTCTACACTAAGCGTAATTAAACACACACATTCACAAAACCGTGATTATCTCTTTTAAGGATTCTTGGTGTGTCCTAAACCGGTTTAGTGCATTTTGATGTTTTGTTTTGTTTTTGTAGGTTTTGTAGAACGTTTAAATGCATCATGTAGGCTCTTATAACTCCAAAAAGGTCGCCCCTTCAATATACCAACCATGCCGATATACCAACCTCTCTATATACCCGCCCTTACGAGAGGGAGACTATAGGTACGTGAGAGCAGAAGGTACGTGGTACGTAGGCGGTACGGAAGGGGGATTGTCCTGTTAATGGCACCTACCATAGAAAACTTATCCTCGCGCGCATGGGAATCACCCCAGCTACGCTCGGTCTGTCTTCGTCAGGATTTACGCCTAACAACAGTTGACAATCGGGAAATGGATGCAAATCAAGCCAAGGTGGTGATGAAATCCACCAATGGTCTTGATCAAGGGCTGGGGTCTTACGACCAGCTCCTTGGTTTAAAATTGTTTCGTGATGTGTGTGGGATTCGTTTTATTCAACAAAAATGAAACTAGCATACATGACTTTTCCTAATGCAATGCAAGATTAAATGAAAACAATTAAAGAAACAGAAACATAAATAGAAAATTTAACAGAGATGATAAAAATCCCTACCTCTTCTCTGCCTGCTCCAGTTGCTTCTGAATTTCTGCTCTGAAAATCCGCAGACAGGAATTCGTCCCTCTGGGAGACGAATTGCAGAACAGAATTCGTCCCTCCCAGAGACGAATTTGAATTCGTCCCAGGGTCAGACGAATTGCAGAAAAGAATTCGTCCCTGTCAGAGACGAATAGCAGTCTGCAACAAAAAAATGTACCTGTCAAGCACAAACACAAAACTTTGATCAGTTTCTTGTGATTTCAAAAACCAGGGAACAGGTCCCACCGTGATCGCCACTGAAAGCACGAGATTCCGGGCAAAGGAAACACCAAGTGCGATTGCATTCAAAATCAAGTACGCTTAAGTCCTAGAAATGTAAATTGCATGAAATGGAAAAGAAACACATTGGAAGAGACACAATCAAATAGAGAAAACATAGCCCTTTCATTAATATCCCTTGATCTCTGTTACAATGACGTCTCCTCCCTTTTCAGGGGCTAGGAGCGCAAATAGAGTTTGATTACAATCACTGAATGATTCCTCTTTCCGCGTGCCCACGATTGCAATGGGCGGGCCAAGATGATGCCGTCGCCGATGTCGATGAGTTCTTCACCTCTGCTGCTTCTCCTACGAACAAAGAAACAACCAAGATGTCAGTAGCACCTGCCGCAAATGAAAAGCGTTTGCTCTCTAAAACTAACGAAATATGCATGTAAATATTTGCCTAAAACAGTAATTACAGTGAGTCCAAATGGCTTCAAAACTTGACAGAAGATAAGAAAAGTTACCAGAAGGCCACCGCCACTGAGACAACTGGCCAATCTACCTTCAACCGGAATTCGTCCCCGGGCAGGACGAATCTCGACCGCAATTCGTCCCTGAGTGGGACGAATTCCTCTGTGTTGAAGAAACTGACCTGCTGTCGCTCCAATGTCGGATCCCGAGACCTGCAAAACGCCTGCAAACAAGGGGGTTATGTAATTGGGGCCATTTTGGGATGACCCAGATGGTCGGATTTTCCCAATTTGGCCTCCACCCTCGGGAATTTGACCTCGACACCTGCAAGTCAGCGAAACGACAAAGCAACACAAAACATACTAGAATCTGACCAAAAGTTACAAAATTGCAGCTATGGATTAATCAAACCTAATAACACAAAATGCAATCTAAAAAATAATCTAAAATGCTCAAAAACTAAAAATAGGACTTGGGAGGTGCGGGGGTGCCCAAGTGGGCCTCCCACCGTTGGCACTTGATTTTGGAGCCAATCCACTAGGGATGGGCCCAAAACCTCTTAGGATTGGGGGTCGGTGAATTGGTTGGTTCGTGTGTCCATGCGTTGGATTTGGGTAAGGTTCGAGCTTCCAAAGGCCACCCAACAACCTCCCTTGCAAAAGAGATTGGTGGATGTGGGAAGGTGAACCAAAAGGGATGCAAGTGGGTCTTCAATTCGGCAAAGCACTTCGTTGCTTGAAAACTCCTTCAACCTGTATATTTTGGGTGAGAAAAGTCCCACCTTTTATAGACCCATGGGGTCTCTTTTGGGAGGGAAGCACAAATGCCATGTGTTGGCCATAGGCGCCATGTGGCAGCCTTGTCTTCCCATGAGGGAGGGGAGTCCTCCATTGACTTGAGCTTTGATAAATGCCTTTTGTGACAGTCTTCTAACGGCCCTCTCGTCCACCTACACACGCGTGCAAGGCAGGAGTCCTTAACCGATCTGTTCTCGGGCTGCCACTTGGCACCATTTGCCTTTTTGCCCGTTGCTTAGAATTCGTCCCACCCAGGGACGGATTCAGAATTCGTCCCGGGGTGGGACGGATTCTATTTTGAATTCGTCCCCGGGTGAGACGAATACTGGGCAAAGTGTCCAAGTGTGCCAAATTGCTTCTTGACCTTACAAAATTGCTATGAAAGTGGTTAAGACCACTGTTTAACCTCTGAGGGCTGCCCTGGGGGCTGTGTTTGTCAAAGCGATCAGTGTTTGCAGTCACATAATCGGATTGGTGCTGTTTTGGTGTCTACAGGAACAATTACGAAATTATTTAGGTGGAAGGATGCATTATAATGTGTGCATATCACATATGCACTAGAATATAAAAAAGAACTGAAACAACAACAAACTATTATTGAGAAGGGTGGAACAATTCAGGTCCAATATTAAAGAATTCATAAGATTGTATTAGCCTCAAAAATTTGTAGTTTGTTGTTGTATACAATATTATAAAAGGGTAGACCCATATCTAAATTTTTTTATTATAAGCAACTTTTTCAACTATATGAAGTATAGAACCTCACCAATTCTCACTGGTCAAATTTAAGTGGTTAGAAAATGGTAAAATATTTATTACTAGTTGAAAAAAAAGTACCTGAGAGAGAATGTAAAGCATACCAAATTTATTTCACTTTCAATTGATGAGGTAACAATTTTTTAAAACACATATTTGATTTGCATACATGTTTACACATTCCAAAATAATTTAAGAAAACCTCATTTACTAGCACTACATAATATGATGGAAAATTATAATACGAAAAACATTTACAATGTTATTTTAACTAGTTTAAAGGATATTGCCGAAATGAATAAAAAAGAAATAGCCATAAATTTAATTTATGTTGGAGCTAACGATGTAGCTACAATGCAAGAACAAAGCAATAAACTTTGTGTTAGAATTTAGACAAAAATTGCCCCATATTTAATTCTCATTAATTGCATGGTGTATAGAATGAATCTTGCATACAAAATTGTGAGAACATCTGAAAATGTTTCCAAAGTGGAAGAAATATTTCATGAAATACACACTTACTTTTCATGTAGTCCAAAAAGGTTTACAGAGTTTCAACAGTTTTATCTAGGTTTTAGTGAAGGCAAAAAAATGTTAAAGGATGTGGACACCATATGGATTTCACTTTTTCTTTTCACAAAAAAAGTTTTTCAGAATATCAATATTTAGTGGGGTTTAGGGTTATGCATAAGGGGTTGGACTCAAAATGTACTTGTAAAAAAATGGTGAATCCTAATTTAAATTAAGGTGAATCTTAAGCAGATATATATTAATTCTTCATGTTTGAGGGTTTGATGAGGAAAAACTACTCTGCTAGGGTTTGATGAAGAAAAACTGCTCTGCGGGGATGGCAACAGCTTCCGAAGGAGGTCTAAAAAATTGGAGGAAAGTCGTGATGGCATCGGGTCTGGCATAGAGAGTGAATGCTCGTGATGTTTTTTCATCTGAAAATGACTGGAAGGAACAGGATTTTCCAGTGCATGTCAGGAACCACTTTTTAAATAACAATGGATGTTTGGAATGATGTGAAGCTAGGCCAGTTCTAGTGGTTCAACCAGACTCGATGGCGGAGGATGTGGAGTATCTAACCAAACATGCCCTTATTGGCAAATTTTTGGGCATCCGAATTTATCTCCCCTTTGTGGAGGCTTGGGTCATAAAAACTTGGAATCCTAAAGGTGATGTGGAGGTGATGCTGAGTGCGAACAACTATTTTATGGTGGTTTTATCTTGTATTGCAGATCGTAACAAAGCATTTGAAGGGGGTATTTTTTCTATAACCAAGTGGGACTCTTTATTAAACCCTAGCATGTGGGTTTCAACCCATAATAGAAGTTAGCATCGTGGGTTCCAGTATGGGTGTGGCTTCCATGGCTCCCATTGGAATTTTGATGAACTGATATCTTGCATAAGATTGCCCTTCTGCTTGGGAAACTGGTTGGACCGTCACAATAGACAATGGATAAAAAGGTAATCTCTGTTGCTCGTATTTGTGTTGAAATTGAATTAAATAATCCTATTCCATATTCTATTGAAATACAATTTAGATCAACTACATGGGTTTAAAAATTTGACTATGAAGCTCTTCCATTTCATTGTCGGATTTACCATGAACATGGCCACCTGCAAAGAAAATGCCCTAAGTTTGTCCTGCCTATGGCTTCAAATCCTAGGCCCTATCGGTTTGGACAAATTTTGGATAAAGGAAAAGCCTCGATAAAGGAAGGGGAACGGGATAAGGAAGGTTTTGTTTCGATAAAAGCCCAAAATAGAGGACGAAGGGCAAACAAAGACCTTAAGGATAGCCAGCCAGATGCTCTACTCAACTATTTTGAAATATTAGATGATCTTGATCAGTACATGGAGATAACTGAAATGTCGCTACCTGATGCAAATATAACAAGGCCGAATCAAATGTCTCTTCTTAAGGGGGAACTTAAGGAATTAGATCTAGGGGGTTTAAATGAAGAACAAAGGGCTTTGGATCTGAGTATAGGGCACATGGATGGGTCTAGACCTATAAGGGAAACTATTTTGGAAAGTGGTATAGATTTAGTTATGCTCTCTCCTACTCAGGCACTGATGTAGTCATCCTTGGACTGCAAAACTCCTATGGTGTTGGGATTGCAGCAAAAAATAATTAAAAAAAGTTTTTCGGATAAGAATATGAAGGTGGGTCGGAAGGAGCAGGATAAAATTAAGTTAATAGGGGAGACTTTGGTGGATTCAGGCTTGGTGAGAACATTGGACTCCCATTTTTATAACCCCCAAAAATTATTATCCTCTCAAGGAATGTAAGGGGGTTGAACAACATCCCCAGACAAAAAGTTGTTTGTGATTTGGTTCGTGTGCATTCTCCAGATGTGGTGTTTATTTAGGAGACAAAATTGGCTATTGATAGTATGTTCAATAGTGCTCCCAAG
>JAQPPZ010003506.1:0-15000 GCA_028583015.1 Wollemia nobilis | reverse complement strand
TCCATTTTGTTGGTAGTTGCTCTTAATGGGTGATGTGATGACGGTGGATATTTTTTATTCTCGGGGGGATCTCTGTCCTTATATCTCTAGAGGAAGTTTTCATATTTTATTGTTATTTCAGAATGCCTATTTTATGTGGGTTGATGAATTTCTTCTTCTGAGATCTTTGAGCAATCCTTTTCAGGATGTTGGGAGTTTTCATGTGATGTTTTTAAATCACCTTAGATGTAAAGCTTGTATAAACATTTTTTTATTTCTCTTTCATTCTATGCAAAAGTCCTTCCTTAATGTCCAAGTTGGTTGCAGTTAAGCCCCTATCCACCAAGGCCTAGCTTTGTTGATTTTCAAACAAGCTACTTTGGAGCGTAGCCTTGATGCTAATGATTTGTTGAAGTCTTTTGCAGATCCTTCTATTCCTCTGATGTGTAGTCCCAATATGAATGTGGATTCTCCATTTGTTGGCGGTGGCTCTCGTTTAGCCTCTGGTTCTGATACCTATAAAAGTGTGGAAACTCTCTCTTTCACCTTTGGTGTTGGCCCGGAGTAAATTTCCAAAAAGGTTTTGGTCTCTTCTAAAGGATTTTGGGATCGGGACCCGAAGGCGAATGAGGCCCACTCATCGGGTCACACTATTAATTTTGATTTGGCCCCTAAGGTTTACGTGGAATATCTTGGTGTTTCAAATTTGAAATCGGGTGGTGTCGCTACTGCGGAGCATCATAAATCTAAATGACTTCGTAGAAAATTGGAGGATGGTGACTCCCCCATTACTATGATCCACTTGAATATTGATGTTCTACTGAGGTATCTTCCCCGGGAGAAGTTTGTGGAGGATATCTATTCTTCAGGTGCTTCTAAAAATTTTAAAGATATGGTTCTCCGAGATTTAAAGCTCATTGATATTAACTAGCGTAAAATCTAGAGTACACTAAAATAGACCCTTGACTTAACTGAAAATGTTTCTATCTTGGCGAAAAATGCAACTCATGTGTTCATAAGGTAGTGTAGAACTATCTCAGTTCTCCCTTATTTGAGACCTTGTGGTTTGGTTTCCATCTTCTGTCTTGTTTACCTCTGGCTTTTTTCGAGGTTGGTTCAATTTTTTTCCCTCGTGGCTTTCTTTGTAATGGTTGTGGGATCTCGTTAAAGCCCTCTTCTTTTAATAGTACCAAAAAATATATATATTTATAATATTACTTAATGGTACTTCAATGTATCAAATAATGTAATCTCTTTAACAATGCTAATAATCTTATCTTGATTGGTAAGACACTTAAAAGTTTAAAATGACATCTAAAGTCTTTAAATCATTTATGTAAAGAAGTTAGGATGCAAGTAGACATTAGCAACACTAATCTTATGGTCTTCTCTACTTGAAGAGAACAAAAACAATCATATATTTTGTTTGAAGGAAATCCTTTAGAGGTAGTAACAAAATACAAATACTTGGGTTATATTTTCAAAGCAAACTCGGTTAGGGAACATTTAGGATGAAACAAATATAAGCAAAATGGAGGGCTCATTTCTCATTGTAAAATAGAGATAAAAAAATAGAGTAATGGGTTTGAAAAACCATTAAGACCTTTTTTGAGGTTATTGGTTATTTTAGTGGTGCTATATGGATGTGAGGTATGGGCGAACAACTTATCAAATTTTAAATGGAGAAAAATACAAAAAAATTCAAAAGTGATTCATTACAAATAATTTTAAAAGAACATCAAATCCTATATGAGATTTTATTTGTTGAAAAAATAAAATTTTCCACTAAAAGTAGAAGCTATGATAAGACTATTAGGGTACCTAAAGAAAATAAAAACAATGAAAAATAGAAAGTTGCTAAAAATAGGTAATCATAGAAACATTGAATAGAAAAAAGACATTGATGAAAGAAAATAAAAAATGGTTGGAAAATATAAGCATTAAATTTCATAAGATCCAATATTTCAACAAAAAAAATTAAAGAGTATATGAGGGAAAAAATTAAAACTTGTCATGTCCATTGAAAATTTAAGAATGAAAGAACAATATTACATTAACGAGTTCAATCTAAATTTTAAACAAAGACAAAAAGTACATACAAGAAAAGATCAAATTAGAGGAAAAAAATGTTTCTAACCTAGCTAAAATTTTGTTCACACCAGCTTAAATGCAAAAATGGTGGATGAATATACCTCAAAAGGCATATTCAAAACAAATATATGTCTTTTGCATAGAAGGATCAAGAGAAACAAAAAAAATCATTTTATCACATAATATGAAGCTTGCAAGGACATAAGAATATATACAAAACTCTTTAAAAGTAAAACGATAAAACTTTTTAAAAAATTAATGATAAAAAATATAAAAAAACTTATCAAAATCGATAACAAGAAAAACACACTCCAATAATAAGATGATGTTGAACCTGTTTACTTTATTAAACATATTTAAAATGGTGGATTGATGCCTCAAAGGTTATTAAAATTATAGATTAAAACGCCAGCCAATATTATAGATTGTCTGCATTGTCAGCGTCGCAAGCAATTTATATTAAGTAAAATTGATAGCGTAGCACAATTACATCTGCATAACGTTAAAATGACAGTAAATTTTCCAACGTCGTTGTTATATACAACTACTCAAGGCTTCAGCAGCTGCATCTCCAGAAGTTTGAGAAGCGAAGTTGCTTTCGTTTTGGCTCGAGGGGATCCCATCCATGCCACTGTTTGCAGGGCCGGAATAATATTCTCTGGAAATTGAGTAGCCAACCTCCTTACCATATCATCCCCACCGCTTCTGCACATGGCCGCCAAAACTTCAATGGCTTTCTCCTTTTCTTTCTCGATACCCACTCTGACCAAATCAATTAGCGTGGAAATGAGCGGAACGCTGTTGCATCCAATGGCCTCCAATCCTTCTGCACACCCGAGAAGAACAGAGAGCACGGCGAGGGCCTCGTTCGTTACGCCGGCACCCGACTTCTCATCCCTGTTGACAACAAGATCCACCAGCACGGGAACTGCACCGGCCCTTATCACTAGGGCCTTGTTGCCGTTGTGCATGGAAAGGTTGTAAAGAGCACTGGCGGCGTCCTTCCTTCCTCTCGTGCTGCCCTCGCTAAGGAGACGCACCAGAGCAGGGATGGCGGCGGTCTTGCCGCCAATGGCGATCTTGTAATTGTCCACCATGGACAAACTGAAGAGCGTGGCCGCGGCGTTTTCTCGGCTCTCCGTTGTGCCGCCCCCCTCCAGTACTCGCACAATACCGTCAACAGCGCCGTGTGCCGCCATTATAAGAACCTTGTTGTTGTCGTATATTGAGAGATTGAGAAGAGCAGTGACGGCGTTCTCTTGCGCCTTGGGATCCGAGGACGATAAGAGGTTTACGAGGAAGGGAATCGCCCCGGCCTCCGCCGCGTACTTACGGTTCTCGGTGCCGCACTTGGCAAGGAGGCGGAGCTCGTAGGCCGCCTGCGTCTGCACCTCTCCAGAGCAGGTGGAGAGCTTTCCCACCAAGTAGGAGGCGGTCGACTTGATGGCCTCCTGCGCCAGGGCGCTGTTTCCTTCGCGGCTGAAGTGGAAGGGAACCTTGTGACGGTCACACCACTCGCTAATGAGACTGCGCAGGGCGTAGTTGGGAATGAGCAACGGGTGTCGGGGGAGCTTCTGCCCACTGAGAGGGCACTTGCAGTGGCCAGAGTCCAGCCACTCTGAGATTGACGCCCGGTCGTACGTGTGACCGGAAGCCACGATGACGGGGTCCCTCATTAGATCCAGCGAGATCGGGCACTTCATCTTGTCTGGAATACGCAAATAAGATCTCATGCTTCTCGAATTGGTTAACGCAGCCCCGTAGCGGGAGGGGGGAGAACAGGGTACCACTTCGCAGTCCTCTTCCCCCTCCTCCTCCTCGTTATCAGCAAACAAGACGGATTTGGCGTAGGTGACCAAGCTGATCAGACGCTGAATTCTGCCCAACGCATAAACGCCGGCGCCTGTGTCATCCTGGAAAGCCGCCTCGTCTTGCAGTTTGCAGATCTCCGCTCTGCATTTCGAGAAGCTACCGAGGCCGAGCTTCTCAAACAAGGGACGCAACCTCCCCGGATTCGGCGGCGGTGCCTTCTCCACCTCCAACATCGTGATGGCCTCATTCACCTCGTGCTGTAGTCGCGATTCCTCCTCATTCCGGCCGTTGTGGGAAGCAGAGGGTGTCTTGGTGACTTGTCTCCTAATCAGGTCCAGGTGCTCCCGTACGTCCTCCGAGATGGGCAACAGCCCCAGAGGCAACATCTGCAGTGCCTTTGCCATCTCCCGCCTCATCTCGTCCAGCCGTCGAGAGATAGAGTCGCTCTCCAGAAGACGCCATATGCGGCTCCTCCTGTTCCTGTACAAAACCTGTAATATGACCTTGCTCTTCTTTATGATGATGAGGAGCTCTCTCAGACTCACCGTCGCGGAAGGAGGCAAGATTAACTCCTCCTTATCCTTTAACTCTTGAAAAAGCAGAGACATCACCTTTACTCTGCGAGTTATGCAAGCGACGTGTTGAGTATGCCATTGTTTTGGCTTCTCCAAGGACTCGATTTCCTTGGAAACGAGAAGCAACGAACGAACCAGTGACGTGGAAGACTGATTCGTGAGATGGGGGCTCAAGATCTGCAGAGGCAATTTGATTTCCCCTAACCTATTAAGTGCAGGAGGCCTCAACAAGCGATATTTCGTTTCCATCGCAACTGAATGCTGTTATGAGTGAATCATGTGGTTATATCATCAGCATATTTTGCTATAGAGAATCATACTTTAAGATCGAAATTGACTCAGTATAATCATCTTCAAACAACGTACTCGGTCCCAGCATGACGTCCAGCTATATCTGGATATTCTCGACAATAGAGGACAGAGAAAGTTGTCCGAAGGAGAATCGTTCTAAACAATTAGACTCCACATGAGACATAATCAATTCGAACAACGTATTTGTAGACGAATTCAACATTTTTTGGTTTAACGTAGCACTCGCCTTAGATTATATAACTAGTCTTATTTCTTTATTTGGAAATAGATTGTCTCTTCAAAAATTATGGAGAGAGGCTACAACATTAGGTTTGCTTGACTTTGACCGAAAAATCCAGCCCCGAGCGTTATTTATAAGGCGAGACAAATACAACCGGAGATTTACCATGTGGCTTTGGTTTTTAAGGAAGTTTAAGGTTTAAATCACAGTATATTTAAAAGGGGATAGGTTGGATGATAGCAGCTGGAAAGTTTAAGGTTCAAATATATCTAAAAGGGGATAGGTTGGATGGTAGCAGCCAAGTGTTTATCAGTTGTCTCCCCTAACTTGATACCATGAAGAGTCTAGGTCCCATTGACTTCTTCTAAATAAGTTTTGGTCTTTTTCATAGTGGTTAGAGCTTAGGTTGGATGGTAGCAGGAAAGTGTTTGTTGGTTTGTTTGTGCTAATTAAATGTTATGAAGGGTTGGATCTGTTGATTTCTTCTAAAATAGCTGATTAGGATTTATATGACAACATCCACTGGTATTAAGGGTGGGATCCCATTAACTTATATGACAACATCAAATGGTGTTAAGGATGGGTTCCATTAACTTCTTATAAACTGCCAGGTTAAATTTTATATGGTAATATCAAATGGTGTTACCTATTCCTCTACATATTCGATTTTTTTTTTTATAAATATAAAATAGTGAAATAGTTGGATGGCTCCGTTGTTTTAAGAAAAAAATATGCCAACCCCCTAAAACGAACTAAATTAGATATTTTCTTTTATAAATATGAAATAGTGAAATAGTTGGATGGCTAATATGCCAACCCTAAGTTAGATATAAGAGGGAAATTATTTTTATTATAAACCAGTAGGATTTTGAAAAGGTTAGATTTGATATGGCAGTATTTAATAGTGTTACTAATTCTTTTATGTATATGAAAAAATAATTATATATATGAAATAGTTGGATGACTCCATTATTTTAAGAAAAAAATGTATACAACCCACTAAAGATAAACTAAGTTAGATATAAAGCAAATTTCTTTATTATAATTTTTTTATTGAAAATGTTGAGCTTACCCTTTTACATCAATTTAGTTATATTGAATTATTTAATGCCACCAAGATTTAAACTTTGAGCGAGCTACATCAACTATTTATCACAACTAATAAACCAAAAACCTTTTAACAAAGGAATTGAGAATTTAATCTCAATTAACATATTTTCTTAGCAAGTCCTAGTAGTGGGGTCATGACAACATTTTGGGCATTTGGATAGTTCAATATGAGTGTCTTGTTATAGTTATTTTTTTATTGTTTGGTATAAGAAGGATTTTGGGAGGATCCCCAATCTTTACAAAATCACAAAGATATTCAAAAAACACCAAAGAAGATTACAAAGGGGAAACTGATTCAACATCCAATAAATATTGATTTAGTTTTTAAAATAGTCAGATCTCATAGATCCAAAATAGAAAACATTTCCACCATTAATATTAGAACTGGAAAGGATATTCTTGCTTAAGTCACCATGGAAGAAGCAAATATAGAAAATGGGACAGTCATTCGAAGATAATTTAATTTTCAAATTTAAAAAGAGTGCTCAAATTAGAAAAAAATTGTTGAGACATCAAGAATACTCAAAAACCAAAGCAAAACATTAGGTTTTTCCACTAAGGATAGGAATCCTAATTTTAGAAACTTAGGTTTCCATCAGCAGGTACCCAACACCTTCAATAATCACTACGATAATAGCTTATCAAGTAGAGGACCACTAGGTTTTGATAAGCTTCCTAATCCTAAACAAACATAAGGATGGAAATAACAATCATTTCCCCTCTAAAAAAACCAAGAGCACTAAAATGATTTGAAAATTCAAATTCTTTCTCAAATACTAATAGTGAAATGAAAAAGCAAGGCTCCTAGAACCTTCTGTAAATGTATTAAGCCTCCAAAAAAGGGCCATAGGGTTTTGGAAGGATCCCCAAACCTAAAACATGTCAGGATCCTAGAGATCTAAAAGAACTAAAAGGTCCACATCATAGGGTAAATATGGCTCATTCCAATTGAACATTAGATTTAAAATTTGGAAACTCCCTCCTAATACAAATGGAAAAAACTACAAAAAGAACAATTAGGAAATAACCACTTCATGCTCAAATATAAAACTAGAAAAAATTCTCGTCCTTGAAAGGCAATGACCTGATCGACCACCAAAAAGGCCAAAAATTATGAGAAACACCTACAAAGGTCATGCAAAAAAATACAAACAATTGGATGATATCCGAGATCCCTCATAGCTTTTCCAAAATAGATCTAGGAATAATTTGTGCCCAAATAGAGTGGGTTTTCAACAAAAATAGATCCATAATCTAATATCCATCCAAGAAATGATAACAAACCTCCAAAATAAGGTATGATAAAAGAGGTAGGACCCCCTAACAGAAATGATTTATCATTAGGACCAACATCCGTCCACCAAGTTAAAAAAGTGGAACCACATCCTACTATCTAGCAAACCCTATACCACTGCACAAAAAAATAATATCTTCCCAATATTTGCAACCAATAACTATCTTATGAAGGAAGTCGCTTCATAAGATCTTCAACTCCATGAGCCAAGAATTCTATAATATAATTATCTTCATATCCTCTCCATGATTCTTTACCTCTATTTATAATGCCTAACTACCCACCACTTCCACTTATCAATACATGTGGGATAATTACATATAATATTATATTATAATATTAAATACTTATCTCGGTACCTAACATTGCCTTCTCCACTTCCGCTACAAAGACTTATCTTCTTATAGTTCTTATAGATAAATAGGTACTTATATTATGTGTTTAATGTTTAGAATATTTTACCAAGCATAATAGATTTAAGAGAGTATGAGATGTTCTATATAATATTTATGAAAATTAAAAATTATTTAGTTTTTAATATAGTATAGAATACAAATATTTTAGAATAAAAGGTTTTTGAAATGTATAAAGTTAAAAGTATTTTATGTGAATTATGGTTATCATTTTAAAATTTAATTAATTATTATATTTTTATAGTATTATTTTTTACTATTGATTTTGATGATAAAAATTTATGTTGTTTTTATTTTTTCTCTTCAAATAGTTTATATAATAAAAATATTACTGGTGTATTAGTGTGGTTACCTTGAACATGGTTATCTTCCATACATTTCAAAATAAAATGTTTGTTTCCCTCAACTATATTTATTAGACAAAGGTATTATTGGTGTATTAGTGTGGATACCTTGAACATTATTATATTCCAAACATTTCAAAATACAAATGTTTTGTCTCTCTCAACTATCTTTATTAGACAAAGGTATTATTGGTGTATTAGTGTGGTTACCTTGAACTATGTTTGTCTACTATGACATGTGATGGAAACTTTCTCATCAAGCTCTTCAATAGCCACTTAGACAATGGGTGAATTTAAATTACATTGTGGTTGTTTCCATCAACAATATGAGATTAAGGCACAAACTTTTCACCTTTAAAAAATATATGTGTAAGATGGATGATAACAACATGAATCAACAAATAAATTACTAGTCAAATACATGTCAAATTATGATCTTCAACATGATGATTTATATTAAAATGCAACTTGAGAAAAAACCTTAACCATTGAAATTAAATTGAACAATATATAGAGGTGAAGTTTTGGTATTATGAAGGCTACTAAAAGAATATTAAAAAAAATATTATGAAAATGAAAATAAAAAATTTAGTATTTTATGAAAAATAATGTAACTATTTAATAATAGCAACTCAATGAAAACTAGAACTGAATATGTAAGCTCTCAAACTCTAAAAAAGAGAGTTGTGATTTGCCAAAGGTAAGAGACCAAAGTACAGCCAAATGTTCTCCATAAAATATATAAAAATTAATCCGATTGAAATTAAATTAACTAAAATGAATTAAAATTCAATAAAAAATAATTAAATTAAAAAGATAATAATTTTTTTTTGGATTTGGATAGTGTGAGAACCCCTATATGCTTAGGGCTAAGCACTCCCATCCCAACCATGACCCCTCTTAAAGAGAGCTAAGCTTATCAACAAGGCATTTACACACACCACAGTTTGAACCTTAAACCCTCCAAAAAAGAACAAAAACCCAACAATTAAAGGTTAATAATTACTCTAACAAAAATCAATTAAATTAAAACCCAAAAAAATTAAAATACTAAAACCATTTCCTCTTATAAATGTCAAATATTGATTAGACACACTAATCAACTAACCTTCCTTATATTTACTTTAATTAAAATAACCTCCTTCATCTTTTATTCCAAATACAAACATTCACAACAATTAAATTATTAATGTTACATACACATACTAATTAAATATCATAATTCATTGACCGATAAAGTGACCAACGGTCAAATAAAATATATAGCGCCTTGCATGCAAGCTCCAACTTCAAAAACCTTAAGCGTCCAATTTAAAAAAGAAACAAGGTGCGAGTTATGCAAGCGACATGTTCAGTATACCATTGTTTTGGCTTCTCCAAGGACTCGATTTCCTTGGAAACGAAAAGCAACGATCGTATTAGTGACGAGGAAGACTAAGATGGGGGCTCAAGATCTGCAGAGGCAATTTGATTTCCCCTAACCTAGTGAGTGCAGGAGGCCTTAACAAGCGATAATTTGCTGTTATAAGTGAATCATGCGGTTATATCATCACCATTTTTTGCTATAGAGAATTATGCTTTAAGATTGAATTTGACTGAGTATAATCATAATCAAACAACGTACTCGGTCCCAGAATGATGATAAAGCTATATCTAGAGATTCTCGACAACAGAGGACAGAGAAAGTTGTCCGAAGGAGAGTTGTTCTAAACAATTAAACTTCACATAGACATAGTCAACTCGAATAACGTATTTGGAGACGAATTCAACTTGTTTTGGTTTAACGTAGCATTCGCCTTAGATTAAAAAATTATATAGAGGTTACAACATTAGGTTTACCTTATGCTTTGATATTGACTTTTAGAACGAAATTTGTTTTTATTTTTATTGAGGTAAAGTGGGTTATTATTTTGGATTTTAATTGTGCTTGTGAGGTTATAGATGTAGTTTTCTAGATTTTAACTATGCCCGTGGAGATAATAAGACACGAAACTGTTGCAGATTCACTTATACCTTAAATAACATTTTTTTAATTAAATGTTTACTCAAAGATTTTTTAATTTTTTTTAATCAACAAATTAAAGTTTATATAACAATATTCAAAAGTGTTAACTTAAATGTTTACTCCAAAATTCTTTAATTTCTTCTAATAAACAAATTAAATTTTATATAACAATATTCAAGAGTTTTAACCATTCACTTTTATATATATAAAAAAATGAAATAGTTGGGTCGATCCTTTGTTTGAGGAAATATATATATATATATATATATATATATATATATATATATATATATATATGTTATATATATATATTCATAAAGTCTTAGAAGTGAGGTAACCAGAAGATTTTGGGCTGGGTCGATCCTTTGTTTGAGGAATATATATATATATATATATATATATATATATATATATATATATATATATATAAATAAAGTCTTAGAAGTGAGGTGACCAGAAGATTTTGGGTATTTGGATAGTTCAAGACAAGAGGTGACCAGAAGATTTTGGGCATTTGGATAGTTCAAGACAAGTGTTTTCTTGTAGTTAAGTAGTTACTTATAGTTTATGTGTTAGAATGTTTTATGAAATATAATAAATTTAAGATAGGTAAATAAGTATTAATGTGAATGAAATAATAAATTTAAGAAAATATAAGATACTCTATTTATAACAAATAAAAGTTATTTAGTTTTTAATATAAAATAAAATAAAATAAAAATTATAATAAAAGGTCTTCGTTTCTTACATGTAAGTAGTTACTTATTTTCTGTGTTTAGTGTATAGAATGTTTTATAAAGCATAATATATTTAAGAGAATATGGGATGTTTTATATAATATTTATAGAAAATAAAAATCATTTAGTTAAAATAAAATAGATTAAAAATATTTTATAATAAAAGTTTTTTGAAATGTACGAAGATAAAAGTATTTTATGTGGTAAGAATTTTATAAATAAAAGGTTTTTGAAATGTATGAAGATAAAAGTATTTTATATGGTAATAATTTTATAAAGAATTATGGTTATTATTTTAAAATTTGATTTAATTATAATTTTTTTTAATATTGTTTTTTATTATTAATTGTCATGTTAATTTGTTTTATTGGTTTTTTATTTTTTTTTCAAATAATTTATATAATGAATTTATTATTGGTGTATTAATATGGTTACCTTGAGCATCCATGGTTAATGATTTTATTTTAGTCAAGTTTAGTATCACATGATGAAAACAATGTGTAAAAATTTAGTCTAACACACATTGGTTGTAATGATCTAAACTCACTTATAGGCTTGTTAAACAAGGGAGATAGTTTGACGAGGGTATATTTTTTTATTTTTGATATTTATTTTACATCCATTAGTAATCACTACATAGCATTGAATGCCACTTTTGGAATTATTATCACTACATTCGACCTCTCAAGTGGATGAGACTGGTTGGGTCCCATAAAAGGTACCTTTAGTGATTTTATCCTTCTCACCCACTGTTCTGGTGAATCTAAAATCACATCTTGGGTGTTATCCTCTAGTGATTCTATCCTTCTCACCCTATGTTCTAGTGAATCTAGAATAACACTTAGAGGTTGGACACATAACTCCCCTCCCTTAACATGTAGAATCTTGAGTATGATTTTTACTCATCCATTCATGTAAGGGTGTTTAGCATAGATGTTATGGTGCTTAATTCATAACCACATATCTATATTAATATCTAGCACCATGGACAATTAATGTCATGCCATTCACTTGGTATTGATCATGGTCTCCTTGACAAAAAGTACAAATAATGCGGTTGTTTATCCCATGCCAAACCATTGAACCTTGAAAAAATTACAAATAATGCAATGGTTTATCCCATACTAAACCACATTGGAATCTATCTTAGAGTATTATAAATATTTCACCAAGATTCCCTATTTGACAACTTCAAACAAGGGCCACCATCGTACTACTCGTATAATGACCTAGATAGAATTCCCATACTGCCCATCTATAGTGGCCATTCTTGAAGACCTCTTTAATTGCATACACATAAATTAATGGTATTTGGTGACTTATATTTATTCATACTCTTAGATTTTATAGATAAAGGTAGGCTCAAGGTTATATTTTCATTCTTTTAAATGATTTAATCATATAGGGATATTTACTGATTCTTATTATAATAGTAAAGACTTTTAACCCCTATTGAAAATAAATAATTTCTCCATTTACATTATCTATTTATTTAAATATGATTATGAGATCAATAACTTTTCTAAATGATAACCATATATTCAATGTAAATTATTTTTAAATAGTTGTGGCACACTCAAATTCGTGTTGGGCACACTCAAGATAGCTATCAATTTCATGAAGGATGTGAATAGAAGGATGGATGGTATGTTGGATTTTCTCTTCTTGGGCCTAAACGTTCTATATAATTTTCAATTTCCACCTTGAGCTTCTTGGTTTATTTTCTATAGGCTAGTTTTTTATTGTCTATGGATTGATTGTATGGTTTTTTTGGTAGCTTCTTGTAACCAATTTTTGTTATTTTCATGGCTAGAGACCCCATTATGGTTTTCAATCCTTTTTGGTCTCCCTTAGGAGTGCTTGTAATTAGTTGTAGGATCCTCTCAAAATCCTCACTGCTTAATCAATTTTTTTTTAATATTTTATCTATTTGTCTAAACAAGTCAATAGAATAAGTGCTAATATTATTATTTTACAATAGCAACTTTATTTCACTTTTCTTTTCCTTTAGTACAAAATCTTAAAATAAAATTCAAATTACAGCAGAATATTTAAAGAGAGCAAATCATTTTCTTTCTAGTTAATAAAAGAATTAAATCTAAGAATGTGATTTCAAATAGTGTGGAACCCAATTGAATCTTTTAAAATAAAAGAGCTTGTTCTAAAAATTTTAATATGAAAATATTAACTATTCTAAACTCATATATATATATATATATATATATATATATATATATAGTAAAATAAGGGCTCCTTTATAAGATAGGTATGAAAATTAAAACTTCCAATATACTAATATCATATCATTTTACATAGTTGTTCAATGCAAAAAAATAAATCGTATTAACTGTCCTCCTGAGATAATACTTGGAATTTAATACATGTTTTTATGAGCTTATGGGTTGCGACTAAACTCAATATGCACATCACAATAGTTACTTTGAATCTATATTGAGTCTATATTGAGTACCACAAGTGACATTTGGTATTTAATGAACAATGTTTTTTTTTTTTTTTAATTTACATGGTGGAATCGGTAGCCGCCACGAATTCGGGTAGGATGTCCAAACTTTTATGGTCGCCACAGTATTCTGCGTTGTCCGCCTCAGAAGCCGCCACACAAATCTTCGCGCAGTCCACCATTATAACCACCATGCCACAATCATTTTAAACCTTTTATGCTGCTAAAAAGCACCAAGAAAGGGACAAGCATTCAATCCGACGAGGCCCGAGATTTGAACCTTGGACCTCTACCCCCTATGGGGTTTGGATGAACCGATTGATCTACACCTCGGACATTTTAATGAACAATGTTACACCAACATTTTTGCCTTAATTGAAGCCTCTAGTAGCACTAACTTCTTCCAAGTCTGGTAGGATGAGTTTAGGTATTAGAATGACTTGTTTAAGCTAAATGGTTCTAAATGAATTTAATAATAATTTCTTTAATTGTTTTTATTAGTTTTCACATCCATGCATCTTCAATATTTTTATATTTAAAGCATACAACTAAATATTAAACAACATGATTTGAATATGAGCTATGCTCAGATTTTAGATAAACTTTAGAATTAACACACTCGAAGAAAGGGAAACATTAGCCAAAAATAAGTTCTAAGGATGATTTATAAACTATAGTACACAGTTTATTTTGCCAAAATAATGTTTAGACATAAATTAATAGAATATAGATAATATACTAGAACAATGTAAAATTATTATGGTGCTCATTAACAATTGAATGACCCAACTAAGTTGCTAAACCAAACAAGTATAAAAGAATTAATATCTATCAAAAATATAAGATAAGTGTATATCAAATACAATAAAAAAATCAAATGTTTAAAGTAAAAGAATCATCATCTACCAAGTTCTTTTGAATTTTCTATATACTAACAAAGATAAAAGGTACGGTAAAAATACATCTAGGTTAATGATTCAATAGGTATACCAATCAATTTTTCCCACACAACAAAGCAATCAGGGTTTACAATTGTAATAGGTACAACAATTGATTTTACCCACACATTATAGAAATGATGGTTTATGATTATAACAAGAACAATAATTAATGCATCCACACATCAAACTAACCAAGATTTATTATTATAATAGGAACAACAATTGATTTTTTCCACACATTATAGAAATGATGATTTATGATTATAACAGGAACAATAATTAATTCATCCACACATCAAACTAACCAAGATTTATGATTATAATAGGAACAATAATCAATTCACCCACACATCAAAGCAATCAGGTTTTATGATTATAACAGGCACAATAATCAATATGCCCACACATCAAAGCAAACATGGTTTATGATTGTAAGAGATACAACAATTGATTTCATCCACACATCAAAGCAACTAACAGGTACAATAACCAATTCACCCACACATTAAAGCAACCATGGTTTATGATTATAATAGGCATAGTAATTAATTCACCCACACATAAAGCAATTAGAGTTTATGATTATAATAGGCACAATAATCAATACACCCACACATCAAAGCAAACAAGATTTAAGTGAATTGACTATGTTCCTTTGAAATATTGTTTGTCTTTTCTTATACTTTGAAAATGGATTTAAAAGGAG
>JAQPPZ010003504.1:2837500-3073698 GCA_028583015.1 Wollemia nobilis | reverse complement strand
ACATGGTTTCAAGGTGGTAGTGACACATAACCAACTAGCTGCTACATGTCACACCTGATTCTTAGGGTGCTTGTTTTATCGATTATGGGATATAGTAACCCACTCTTCTCCACTCTTAGCCCTTTTAGGTTGCATCATCGAGGTGGTGATGGGAGGAGGAGGTGCCAAAGTATGGGTCTGAGCTTGACAAGTTATAAGCAAGAAATCCCTGATTTTATGAGAAGATGACTGATACCGATAGCAGGTATTGGGCAAGTTGATATATACACAACACGTTGACGATAGGTTTTCCCATCCAACATGATATCAATATGTTCAACCAAATCCTTGGAAAGGTTGAATTTCATGCAAACTCACTTAGTAGGATGAGGACTAAAAAACTTATCATATTCTAGGCAAAAAATTTTTCCCAAACGAGCAGCTAGGGTTTTCAAAAAAGACTAAAATGGAACGGAGAGACCACGAAACTCAACCCAAACCATAACTTCCAAAAATGCTTCCTCGGTGACGGAGAAGGTATGGTAATATTGTTGCAGGACTAACAAGGAGCTCAGTACAGACTAGGGTCCTCTATTAAGCACTTTCTTAGCATGCTCCGCTTCAGCAAAATAAAAAAGGAAGAAACCCTTGGTGAGGTTCTCCACATTAACACATTGAATACCATAGAGTTGCCAGACTTGCTGGACCCAGTTACAAATCAAAGATTCACTAGGAATATGTCCAAGGAAGTAGCCCACTAAATGGGTGTTCTCATACCACTCACAGACTTTGTTAAACTCAACATCAGGAATGATAATATGAGGGACAGAGTCATTACCTCATGGTACACTTTCACTACCATCCTACGAGGACGTTTCTCGACCACCATTTTGCGCTCCGACAGTTCTAGCAGCAACTGAAACTGTCGTATGAGTGGCGGCCATTAAAAGGACCAAACATCACCCGAAGGCAAAATTTATGCAGATACATGGCAAAAAGAATCTGTAAACTCAAAATTAATGAGGCGGTTTGAAACAACAAGCACACATGCAAACCTCGGCGCTTGAAAACTAAGTTCGTTTATTACCTACTATTGTGTCTACTTTTCTTTGTTTTCAACTCTGTTACATTGATTATTTCTTCTTCTAAGAATTTCAAACTGATTTGCAAGGTAATTCATTCAATGCCCTCTATTTATATGTCTTATATTCCTTTCACCATTTCTATAATGAATGTTAATAAATTCATCATTATTGTATTGATGTTAGGTCATATATATTGTCTTTTTATTTATGTTTGTTCTACATTAATTATTCTAAATAGTATGTATCCTTATATATTATTTATAACATTTAGTTGTTGAATGTTAATGTCATTCTAGATCCTCACAAAAGGTATCATCTGGTTGTTGAATGTTAATATCATTCTCGATGCTCACAAGAGGTATCATCGCAATTTCTTTGATATGAAGTAGATAATTTCTACAAATATGCACCATAGTAATGACTTTACTAACACTAGCGAATCAATTCATGTTACGACGGTACAAAGAAAAAGAGAAAGTTTGGCCCCCACTTAAACAAGAATAAAGATTCAATCGAACACATGGCAAAAGACCGTTGGCCCTTATTTTTGAGAAACCCACGGTCGAACGTAATCATTTAGAATATAAACATTAAAATAAAATTGAAATAGAAAAGTCTCTCATTAACCCACGCAATCTTGACCAGCCACTGTTTTCTGTTGTTTAAATGTGCCTCTTTTAGGAGTTAATTCGCTCCATCAGTCAAAATTTCCCATAGCTCGTGCTGTAAAGGTCAAGTAATAATAAATGCACTCTTTGGATTCAAAGAAACCTGCAGGCAAGCTATCAGACAAATTTCATAATATTATCCCTAATTCCAAAGCATCCCAAAACATCTTTCAGATTTTTATGGCATCTTCATCTTCTCTGTATATAAATCTCCGCATGAAGCATACCAACGAGTCTTTCATAGCATCTTCATCTTCTCTGTATATAAATCTCCTCATAAAGCATGCCAACGAGTCTTTCATGGCATCTTCATCTTCTCTGTATATAAATCTCCGCATGAAGCCCTGCTTTCGCTTTCCAGTAGCGGTGAAGCACAAGATCATGACACGAAAGGATAAATGGTTGTCGCCATGTTTGGTAAAAAAATATACATATCTTACAAATTCCATGTCTTTGTTTTAGCTTTCCCTTGCAATCCACGCGACCAAAAAATATTAATTATTGAAAGTGCTGGTCTATTTTTCAAAGTTATAGCTTTCTTGATCTTGTGCTTCACATCAACATTTTAAATTGTAACCTTAGGTAAAATAAAATCCGTTTCCTTTAATAAATTTTCATTTTATTTTATCTCGTTTTTATATGATTAATTTTAATTAATATAAGGTTTTTTATTAAAAAAATATTTTCCATATGTTATTTAGGATGAAGACTTATTTAATTTGTATTATAATAATGATATAGTGGTATTTTGATAACTTCATAGTTTGTGGTTTATAGAAAGTTATTTGGCTTTGGATTCTCTTATGGGAGATCACATCCAAAGGGCTTTGGGATCTCTGAGACCCACATTCAAAGGGTTTTTAGGCTCTCTTTCAAGAGACCCAGGTTCAATATAATTATATTATAATAACATAATATTACTACAATAACTTATTATTTTGCATATATTGTTTGATAAATTTGAACCTAAATGTTCTCCTTAAAGAGGAATACAACTATTGTGCTAATGCCATCTGATAAAGGGATAATTTTTTTTAAATTGATTATATATTTTTGAAACGGCCCCACATGTATTATATCATCACCACATAGTGGTATTACAACAAAGCATGGATCCATGCATAGTCAGGCAAGATTTGAACCCCTTGATCTAATGGCATTTGATTATAAAAGGATATTTTTTTATTATTTATGAGCTAATTTTTATTAAAGCTTTAATTTTTTAAAGGTAAAAATAAAGTAAATTTTAACATTCATGAGGTCATAATTCATATGAGACAAATCTCATAAATAATGCATTTTTACCTAAGATGCACAACCTTATTCCTTTAGAATTTGATCCTTGAACTTTCTATTTAGAGTTTTAAAATCATTATTATTTTAGCAATAAATTTATTTTTCTTATTTTTTAAACTTCATATTTTTTAAAATCAATTATATAAATAAAATGTTTTATTATTACCATATTATTATAGTATTTTAATGAACCATATAATAATATTAAACAAAATCATATTATTGGTAATTTAAAAAAATTAAACTTCAATTCCGTGTAGGAACCAAATTTACAACTTTTACATCCTTTAAATGTTATTTTTTCCTTTGAAAAATTTCAATAAAAATTAGGTTTGAAAAAAATCATGTTTTATTTTTTGTCCTTTAGGAAATAGTTCAATTTTTCATTCAAAGAATAACATAGAAAAATTTACCCTTTAAAAACTTTTATATATAAATATATATATAAATAAAATGAGAATGAATAAGATTCAGAAAGATATATTCCACTCAAATATTTTGAACTTAATATATAGTATTAAAATTAATGGATTACTTATTAATTTTGGAAAATCATGTGAGATAAAGTGTGATGCCTTTTGCTTTCTGTGGGAGGCCTCGTTCCAATTTGCTTACTCTCCCTTGCTCCAATTTTGTGATTTTTTCATCATGAAGATCTTTCTGAAATCTTCTTGGGGCCACATGCATCTCCAAGACCATCATAGGATCTTCTTGGATCTTTCCAAGAAGGGTTTTCTCATCTCAAACATTAACGTTGTAGCATGTTTGGAACATTCTAAAGATTCTTTCCTGGTGCTCCTGGTGTTGGTTGGCTCAGCTTGGGAGGTGTGTTGTGGTGCCCTTCCATGAGGGATTTTTTTTGTCTTTTAGGGAGACCTTGTGCTTCATTGTTGTTCGTAGTTGTAGCTTCCTTCTTCTTCTCCTGAGTTGGGATTTTGAAAGAGGGTTTGGCACCATGTTTGTCTCATGTTAGTAGCCTAAGTATCCTTGTATTTGTTTTTCTTTCCCTTTAATGGGGGACCACTTGTTTAGGATCTACAAATGAGTGACCCTATTGGATACTTGCGGTTGGGTTTTCAGTGGTGATTTTGGGGTCTTTTTGAAGATCCAGTGTTTTTCTACTTCAAGATTTTTTTATGGAACCTATTTTTGTAGTTTGTTTTTTTGGTCTTGGATCGGGACCCTACACTTTATCATGCAGTTGTAGCAGATGGTTTCTAAGGATTACTCTTTAAGTGGAATTTTGTGGGGTTGAGTGTCAATCTAATACTAGTGGTTGTCTAACAAGCCTTATTTATATTTTTCTTTTAGGTCTTTGGTGGGGGGCCTCGTGTGTTTGTACTTGTTGCATATGTTGAGTTCTTGAAGACAGTCCATGTGTTTAGTTTTTGCTTCACTCATAGGTCATCATGGTAGTTAGCATTTTTTTTGGACCTTCCCGTATTTTGTCTCCTTTGTAGTGATATCTTGTGGTCTATTGAGTTCTTTGGTTACTGCAGATCAATTTTTTAGGTCTTTTTCTATTGTTTGAAGTTTTCCTAGGAGGGAAACCTCTTTTCAAAATTTTAAACCATTAGTGCTATTTTTTAGATTCAGTCTATTGGTGAAGGTTCCCTTTGGTGGGAAAACTTTTTTTTAATACTTTTGAGATGCAGTTGTATTTTCTATAGATCTGCCTATTGGTAGTGGTTTCCATGGCTAAGCTTTCCTTGGTGGACTTGCTCCTCATGACGGGTAATCCTATTTCAATTTCGAACAGGAAGTGCATTTCAAATTGTGTCCAATTTTCAAGCAGGAAGCTCCCATGTCCCAAATAAGTATTATTTTGTAGTTGATACTTAAGAGATTGTCTCCCTAACAGAGATCATCTCCCTATTACAGTTGTTCCTTGGTGGAGTTTCTCCTCTAGGGAATCCTACTCCAATTTTAAGTAGAAAGTGTGTTTCAAATTGTGTTCCATTTTTTAGTAGGAAGCTCTCACGTTTCAAATTTGAGCATCTTGTAGTTGGTCCTTCGGAGATCATCTCCCTGTTGTTCCTTGTTTGTGTCTCCTATATTTCATCTTTAGAATATGGTATATTTTGAGTTTTTATTTTGTAAAAGGTTCGGGGATCCTTTCAAAACCCTTTTTCAACCAATCAAAAAATAATAATGGATTAAAACTACAAGCTTAGTGCAAACCCCACTCACTATAAGGGGACTAGATCCTTGTAAAAACCTATGCAAACTCATTAAAAAAATAAAATACACAAATGAGAATGAATAAGATTTAGAAAAATATATTTCACTTGGTAGAAAGTATTATAACCTATATTAAAAGAAGTAAAAGATTAAAGGTAAAGGTAAAGTAGATTTTAATGTTGCGACCATAGGCTACATGGGACTCCCTTTATAGAGAATGTTTTTTTTATCCCATATATAATTATCCAAACATTGGTTATTAAAAAATAGTACAACCTTACTCTCTTAGGATTTGGACCTTCTATTCAAGAAAAATACAATGAAAATATAAAATTTTAATGTAGAGGTTTGGATTCAAAAATTATACATACATATATATATATATATATATATATATATATATATATATATATATATATATATATAGAATTGTTAGAGTATTATTATATTAATTCTATAATGGCTAGTTTGCTCCAATATTATGGTAATATAAACATTCATGTAAGATGGATATGAATAGAATTCATTCTAATTAATTATGTACAACAACAAATGCAATTAAGAAGTTTTTTTTAGCTCACTCACACACACAAAACTTAAAAGTTATATATATATATATATATATATATATATATATATATTTAAATATTATTATATTAATATTATAATGTGTGATTTGCTCAAATATCACGTACTTAGTATAAATATTCATGAAATATGTCTGAAATCCATTTTAATTATATACACCAACAAAATGCAACTAAGAAGCATCTTATCAATTGAATGGTGTTTTCTCCAACCATTGGTTATCAAATTAAAGTGTACAACCTTACCTTCTCATAAAACAAAAAGTTTCAAAGAAAAAGAGGAAAAAATCAATGAAAAATATAAACGTCTAACTGTGGATATTTGGGTTCAAAACTTGCAAGCAATATGTAATTGTTAAAATATTATTATACTAACACAATATCATGTGGTTTTCTCAAATACATGGCAATATAAACATTCATGTAATATTTATGGAATCCATTTTACTTGTGTGTAACAACAAAATGTAACTAAGAAGCATCATATCAATTTTTTTCAACAAGTTAACAAGCTTGTTCATAAACACTCACTTCTAATGTAGAGATTTGGGTTCAAAACTTACAAGCAATATCTAGAATTGTTAAAATATTATTATATTAATATCATAAGGTGTGGTTTGCTTAATATATATTGCAATGTAAACAATCATGCAATATAGCTGGAATCCATTTTAGTTTTGTACCATAATGTAAATTATAAGAAGAATTATATATAACAAGTTCATCTAGACATGCACACACCCTACCATGGTCTGAATTTGGTTTTTTTCAAAAGAGAGGCTAAAGCCTTAGCCATTACAGTGCCTCGTAATAATATATCAATTTTTTTATAAGAAACATCATTTTGATTATATAAATATTCATATTATTTTAAGTTATTTTTAATTTAACCTTTTATTAAATTCATTAGATTTGTATGGACTTAAATACAAAGAAAAAATACCTCGAAGGGCTAGCTGGATTTCTAATTTTCATTTTGGCCAAGCACTTACCAAGAAGAGACCTAGGTTCGAACCTTTGGGGCATGTTTGTTGCAAAGGTGGTAGTTTGATCTAAATTCTTTGAGTGTGCACTAGACTGATTGGTATGAACCCAAGTGATCGATGGTCCCCTTCACGTCAAGTTAACAGAAATGAGATGGTATAAGCTCACATCAGGTTAACAATAAAGAGGTGGTATAGGCTTTTTGGGAGCAGCCCATGTGAATCCTACATTTAGTAGTTACTAAAAATAGTGTGGATGTAATTAACTGCTATTCGTATAAAAATACAAAGAAAATTTTAATTTTAATAAATTAAAATTTATTATGGATGACATTAACTTATATTATATTTTTTTATTAAATTATATTTTATAATAAATTAATTTTTAATTTTTTATAACAACTTGTTTACTCATATTATATTTTCTTATCAAATTTTATTTTATAAATACATTATTTTTTAATTATTTATATGTTATTAAAATGAATTTCACCCATATTAAATCATCTACACAGGTATTATAACAACTTGAGAATTATGCATGCATATCTTAACTATATTTGAACATGGTTCTCCTCCATAAAAGTCAAGAATTTAATTAGTTTATCTCATGTTGTTTGATTTATAAACACAATATTTTTTAAATTTATTATTATTATTTTAATAAATTATATTTGGCTTCTATTGGAGGTCACTTATTAAAATAATAAAACATTGCTTTCATATCATTACATTGATATCAGGTTAATTAAAAACTATCCACCGGGCCTTTATGAAAGCTATTCTCCATTTGCCTTTCTATCAAATATATTTGTCATCTTCATCAAATTGCAAAGTTTTTGTAATCAACTCTTTGATATCATTTTTATTAATAGATATAGTTTCACTCCTCCACTTGCTTTCTAATATTTGATTTTTTATCTTAGGGGATGAGATAGCACAATAGTTTAGACTTTGGATCCTTTTTGAGAGATCCAAGGTTCAAACCACGATGTGTATGAGCATGTGATGGGGTTGATGTGTATGAATATACATAAAAAAAATAAATATTTGATTTTTATCACTATAAAAACCACACCACGAATGGCTAAAATATTTAATATTGGGTTTCCATATATTTTTTTAGGGGTTTTATTCATACCCCTAATATTCTAAGATATCATTTTTATCTGTACTTTTTTATTGTGTTTGTGGGCTTTGCCCTCTTTCTTCATGTTAACACATGCAACCTTTTCTTTTGTCTTCACATATCAATATTATTTCGAGTTTCCTTTTCTATTTATTTTTGCTTATGGGATCTTCCTTTATTTTTTCATTCCCACCAACATTTTTTCCTTCATCAATATCTTTGAGTTTTTCATAGTAAAGCTATTTTTTTATAATTTTATCTTGTTGTAAAAGATTTGATGTACACATAATAACCTCAAAAACATTTTTTTTGTATGTTGCCTTGAAATCTCTAAAGTGTAATGATTCTCCTTCATAGCAATTACGTTCTTGTGCTATCCTTAAAACCTTAAATTTCTATGGGTGTCATCCATTATAATTTTTTTATTATGTTTTTCTTACAACCCTAAAGTGGAAGGAATAACATTTACACTACTTCCATTTTATTGGCAAGAGAGAATTTTATACTACTTGAAGAAAATGATGACGATTGACCCAAAATAAACTTGATTTTTTTTGCCTCATTTATTTTAATTTTCCTCCATATATTCCTTTGCATCGTTGACTCGTTTTAAATTTGAGATTGCACATTATACTTTATCATCTATTGTATCCTTTGTTTCTTCTAATTTTTTATTCAAGTGAACTATATTGGTGTTAGGTACCTTTTTTTTTCCTTGAAAAAACTTGTAATTTTCATTTCTGAGTTTGAAAAAAATTACAATGCTACGGGTATGAAGTACCCTCAAGAATTTTAGTTACATATTATCTAAGAGTTGGTCTAAACTAAATTGAGAGGAGTATTGGCCTCCCTACTGTTGAAAGCACGAGATTCCGGGCAAAGGAAACACTAATTGCGATGCAACCAAAATCAAATGCGCTTAAGTCCTAGAAATGTAAAATGCATGAAACGAAAGAGACACATTAAAACGAGATACAAGCAAATGGAGAAAACACAGCCCTTTCATTAAAATTTCTTGATCTCTGTTACAATGACGCCTCCTCCCTTTTCAGGGGCTAGGAGCGCTAAAAGTATTCGATTACAATCACTTAATGTTCCTCTTTACACGTGCCCACGATTGAAATGGACGGGCCAAGATGATGTCGTCGCTGATGTCGATGAGTTCTTCACCTCTGCTGCTTCTCCTGCGAACAAAGAAACAACCAAGATGTCAGTAGCACCTGTCGTAAATGGAAAGTGTTCGTTCTCTAAAATTAACGAAATATGCATGTAAAAATTTGCCTAAAACAGTAAATACAGTGAGTCCAACTGTCTTGAAATCTTTACAAAAGACAGAAAAAGTTACCAGAAGGCCATTGCCACTGAGACAGCTGTCCAATCTTCCTTCAACTGGAATTCGTCCCTGGGCAGGATGAATTTTGACTGCAATTCGTCCCTGGGTGGGATGAATTCTTCTGTGTTGAAGAAGCCGACCTGCTGCTACTCCAATGTCGATTCCCGAGACCTAAAAAATGCCTAAAAATAGGGGGGTTATGTAATTGGGGCCATTTTGGGACGACCCAGATGGTCGGATTCTCCAAATTTGGCCTCTACCCTCGGGAATTTGATCCTGCCACCTGCAAGTTAGTGAAACAACAAAGCGACACAAAACATACTAGAATCTGATCAAGAGTTATGAACTTGCAGCTATGAGTTAACCAAACATGATAACACAAAATGCAACCTGAAAAAGTAATCTAGAATGATCTAAAACTTAGAAAGTGCGGGGGTGCCCAAGTGGGCCTCCCACCGTTGGCACTTGATTTCGGTGCCAATCCACTAGGGATGGGCCCAAAACCTCTTAGGATTAGGGGGTCGGTGAATTGGTTGGTTCAGGTGTCCATGTGTTGGATTTGGGTCAGGTTCAAGCTTCCAAAAGCCACCCAACAACCTCCCTTGCAAAAGATATTGGTGGATGCGAGAAGGTGAAACAAAAGGGATGCAAGTGGGTGTTCAACTCGGTAGCACTTCATTGCTTGAAATCTCCTTCAACCTCTGTCTCATTTGGGTGAGAAAAGTCCCACCTTTTATAGACCCAAGGGATCTCTTTTGGGAGGGAAGCACAAATGCCATGTGTTGGTCATAGGCGCCACGTGGCAGTATTGTCTTCCCATGAGGGAGGGGAGTCCTCCATTGACTTGGGCTTTCATAACTGCCCTTGTGACAGTCCTCAAACGGCCTATTTGTCCACTCACACACGTGTGTGGGGCAGGAGTCATCAATTGACTGTTCTAGGCTGCCACTTGGCACCATTCTTCTTTTTGCCCGTTAAACTTAGAATTTGTCCTACCCAGGGACGGATTCAAAATTCGTCCTGGGGTGGGACGGATTCTATTTTGAATTTGTCCCTGGGTGAGACGAATACTGGGCAAAGTGTCTAAGTGTACCAAATTGCTTCTTGACCTTACAAAATTGTTATGAAAGTGGTTAAGACCACTGTTTAACCTCTGAGGGCTGCACTGGGGGCTATGTTTGTCAAAGCGATCAGTGTTTGCAGTCACATAATCGAAATGGTGTTGTTTTGGTGTCTAACAAAAACAACATTGGAGTCACAAATTGTCACTATCATACTCCTTAAGAAGGCTACCATAGCCGGACCGCTCCACGGAAGACGGATTTTCGACAATTGCAACTCCAAACGCATCACAAAAAAAAAAAAAACAACAAAAACAATACAAAATTCAACAAAAACAAATAGCAATAAACATTGCCGGACACAAGTGCCCTTGCACTTAACCTCTGGGCAAAGAAAATCGATGTCGAGGTTCAAATTATCGCTCTCCTACTTCCCCAAGAAGGCTATAATAGCCGGACCGCTCCATGGGAAGTTAGATTTTCGATGATTTCACCTCAGTACAACATCACCAAAAGGGTTAACACCCACCAAAAATAGGTCCAAATGTTGGAAAAATTGCACATGCTTAATGGTAAACCCTCTAAACGCACCCTTGCACAAGTCATCTTGGGTCAAGTGACTCGTCGCTTTGCTCACGAAGGTCATTCCCTCATCGATTCGTCGCTTGAGGGGGTAGTCACACTTAGTCACCAATCAACAATCACACACCCAATTAAGGAAAACGACATGCATTCAAAGAATCATTGACAAAGACAATCATGCTCCTGCTTGGGGTAGTAAACAAGCAACAATCAAATCAATCAAACACTTGGCATTTCGTGAATCATGAATACAAGGTTCCCCCTGTGGATAAAACACCCTTCACTTATTCATGACTGATCAATGTCTAAGTTCAAGTCACACCTCACCAAAATAGGTTAATACTTGAAATCAAATTCTTTAGCTCGTCAGAAGCAAGGATTCAAGAATGCATGCCCTTTCCATACTTGGGGCATCAAAAGTTGGTTAGGTTACCAAGAAACCCTAATCATTAGTGCTTTGATTATCTATTTTTGCTCAGGATCATGCGTCACTGCAGCCGCTTCCCCAAAAGGGGCATCTTGTAGACACCAAAACAACACCAATCCGATTATGTGACTGCAAACACTGATCGCTTTGACAAACACAGCCCCCAGGGCAGCCCTCAGAGGTTAAACAATGGTCTTAACCACTTTCATAGCAATTTTGTAAGGTCAAGAAGCAATTTGGCACACTTAGACACTTTGCCCAGTATTCGTCTCACCCAGGGACGAATTCAAATTAGAATCCGTCCCACCCCAGGACGAATTCTGAATCCGTCCCTGGGTGGGACGAATTCTAAGTTTAACGGGCAAAAAGAAGAATGGTGCCAAGTGGCAGCCCAGAACAGTCAGTTGATGACTCCTGCCCCACACGCGTGTGTGAGTGGACAAATAGGCCATTTGAGGACTGTCACAAGGGCAGTTATGAAAGCCCAAGTCAATGGAGGACTCCCCTCCCTCATGGGAAGACAAGACTGCCACGTGGCGCCTATGACCAACACATGGCATTTGTGCTTCCCTCCCAAAAGAGACCCCTTGGGTCTATAAAAGGTGGGACTTTTCTCACCCAAAGGAGACAGGTTGAAGGAGATTTCAAGCAACGAAGTGTCGCCGAGTTGAAGACCCACTTGCATCCCTTTTGGTTCACCTTCTCGCATCCACCAATCTCTTTTGCAAGGGAGGTTGTTGGGTGGCTTTTGGAAGCTTGAACCTGACCCAAATCCAACACATGGACACCCGAACCAACCAATTCGCCGACCCCCCAATCCTAAGAGGTTTTGGGCCCATCCCTAGTGGATTGGCGCCGGAATCAAGTGCCAACGGTGGGAGGCCCACTTGGGCACCCCCGCACTTTCTAAGTTTTAGAGCATTCTAGATTACTTTTTTAGGTTGCATTTTGTGTTATCATGTTTGGTTAACTCATAGCTGCAAGTTCATAACTTTTGATCAGATTCTAGTATGTTTTGTGTCGCTTTGTTGTTTCACTAACTTGCAGGTGGCGAGATCAAATTCCCGAGGGTAGAGGCCAAATTGGGAGAATCCGACCATCCGGGTCGTCCCAAAATGGCCCCAATTACATAACCCCCTTGTTTGCAGGCATTTTGCAGGTCTCGAGAATCGACATTGGAGCAATAGCGGGTCGGCTTCTTCAACACGGAAGAATTCGTCCCACCCAGGGACGAATTGCGGTCAGAATTCGTCCTGCCCAGGGACGAATTCCAGTTGAAGGCAGATTGGCCAGTTGTCTCAGTGGCAATGGCCTTCTGGTAACATTTTCTATCTTCTGTCAAGTTTTCAAGCCATTTGGACTCACTGTACTTACTATTTCAGGCAAATGTTTACATGCATATTTCGTTAATTTTAGAGAACGAACACTTTCCATTTGCGACGAGTGCTACTGACATCTTGGTTGTTTCTTTGTTCGCAGGAGAAGCAGTAGAGGTGAAGAACTCATCGACATCAGCGGCGGCATCATCTTGGCCCGCCCATTTCAATCGTGGGCACGCGGAAAGAGGAACATTAAGTGATTGTAATCAAATTCTTTTAGCGCTCCTAGCCCCTGAAAAGGGAGGAGGCGTCATTGTAACAGAGATCAAGAGATTTTAATGAAAGGGCTGTGTTTTCTCCATTTGCTTGTGTCTCGTTTTAATGCGTCTCTTTCATTTCATGCATTTTACATTTCTAGGACTTAAGCGCATTTGATTTTGGTTGCATCGCAATTAGTGTTTCCTTTGCCCGAAATCTCGTGCTTTCAGTGGCGATCACGGTGGGACCTGTCCCATATTTTTAAAATCATAGAAAACTGATCAAAGTTTTGTGTTTGTGCTTGACAGGTACATTTTTTTGTTGCAGACTGCTATTCGTCTCTGACTGTTACGAATTCTTAACTGCAATTCGTCTGACCCTGAGACGAATTCAAATTCGTCTCTGGGAGGGACGAATTCTGTTCTGCAATTCGTCTCCCAGAGGGACGAATTCCTGCCTATGGATTTTCAGAGCAGAAATTCAGAAGCAACTGGAGCAGGCAGAGAAGAGGTAGGGATTTTTATAATCTCTGTTAAAATTTCTGTTTCTGTTTCGTTTCTTTGACTGTTTTCATTTTATCCTGCATTACTTAGGGAAAATCATTTATGCTTGTTTCATTTTCGTTAAATAAAATGAATCCCACACACTCCACGCAACAATTGTAAACCAAGGAGCTGGTCGTAAGACCCCAGCCCTTGATCAAGACCATCGGTGGATTTCATCACCACCTTGGCTTGATTTGCATCCATTTCCCGATTGTCAACTGTTGTTAGGCGTAAATCCTGACGAAAGCCGACCGAGTGTCGCTGGGGTGATTCCCATGCGCGCGAGGATAAGTTTTCTATGGTAGGTGCCATTAACAGGACAATCCCCCTTCCGTATCGCCTACGTACCACGTACCTTCTGCTCTCACGTACCTATAGTCTCCCTCTCGTAAGGGCGGGTATATAGAGAGGTTGGTATATCGGCCTGGTTGGTATATTGAAGGGGCGACCATTTTGGGAGTTATATGAGCCGTCATAATGCATTTAAACGATCTTCAAAACCTACAAAAACAAAACAAAACATCAAAATGCACTAAACCAGTTTAGGACACACTATTAATCCTTAAAAGAGATAATCACGATTTGTGTATGCGTGTGTTTATTTCTGCTTAGTGTAGACAAAAACAAAAATCATCATAAAAGAGATAAAAATCTGTTTAGATAGCATAGAAGCACCGCAATGGTGTACACCCGCAGCCAAGCCCAATCAAGGGCAGAAGCTCCGAAAGGTACACAAGAAGCAGGCACGAATCGCCTTCGCTTCAGTCCCGAGGATTTGGTCATACCGCCTTATCGGTCTAACCTACAAAAGAATCCAATTCAGAATCCTCGGTGGGGTATGCCTATTCAAAGCAGCCCCTTTCGAGAGGATGCCTTACATGTAGACCTTGAGGTAAACAGAGAATCACCCTCTCAGGTTAGACATGAGTGGCCACGGCGCGACGAAGCGCTAGACAGGCACACCATCCATTTGGAGGGACAACGTGGATATGGTATCCCTTCTTTACCTCACATCAGAACAGAGAGACAAAATCTAGAGCGTAGGGTTCTTTACACAAAATGACCTAACTCCGCCTGCCCCCTTCACACCTATGAGAGGGAGCACGAGGAAGATCATCGCATTCCTCAAAGACAACAACATACAATGCGGGAACCTTGCGCTTCCGCACCAGCTGGACATCATGATCACCCCTTGAGGCCAGAACCTCGAGTACAGGCCGCCTACCTCGACAGAGGGAAGCGACCCCTTGAAGTTGTAGATCATCAAAATCAAGGCAAACACATAGGAGGAACATTCGAACCTCCTGAGAAAAATAGGGTAGACCAAATTGACCCGATAGTCGCCCAACATGCCGCCCATCAAGCCCAAATCATGCGGCTTAAACAAAGTCATCAGGAGATAGAGTATCGACACCGCTTGGATAGAGAGCGCATGCAACGCGAAGCGGATGAGCTACGCTATAAACTACCTGAGAGGGAGCTAACCCCTCGCATCCAAAGGGCTGAACAGTATGAGAGGCATAATCCGTTGGTACAGGACAGGTCTCCACGACCTCGCCAAGCTTTGCCTCCAAGACCTTATAGACCCGAGAGGGAGGCCACTCCCCGAAACAACGATGGGTACCTTCAGCAAGGACTCAATCAGGGTTATAGGTCTCGCCCAGAGACTCCTCAAGAATTTTACGAGGAGTACGAACCAGAAGTAGAATATGTTGAAACTCCCCATCAAGGCAGGAGGGCTGCCAATCGGCCACCCCTCCATAGGCCTCCAGTTTACCATAACGTACAACGGGAGCAAACAAGAGAGGAAGAAATAAAATCTTCCGATGCATACCAAGCGCTATTAGAGCGTTTGGAGTCTATGGAAACAAAAGCTGCTGGGCATCAAAAACCCACGTTACGTCTACTCCGCAGTAATCCGGTGCATCCCTCAGTGCCTACGCCTCTTTACCCCGAGCACTTCAAGTTGCCTCAATTGGCAGTTTTTAAAGGTGAAGAGGACGCACAGGAACACGTTACAAGATTTCTAAGCCAATGCTTCGGCATCCAAGATAATGACGCATTGTTGCTTAGAACATTCATAACCACATTCGCAGGCCCTGCCTCGGATTGGTTCACACAACTGCCCAAACACAGCATAAGCAATTTAGATCAATTAGTAGATGCGTTTCTTGAATGCTTTGCCTTCAACACAAGGAAGAAGGCATCACTAAGTGATCTGGCAAGCCTCAAGCAATTTGAGGAAGAAACAATGGCAGCATACGGGAATCGATGGAGGGCTTTGCTTTCTAAGTTACCCTACCGTCCCCCTATGTCTGATCTCACGCAGATGTTCACAAAAAGTTGCTTAAAATCAATCTCTGGTCTATTGTTGCTGCGGCAATACGACAACTTAGAAGAAGCTTTGGCGCAAGCCAGAGTCATAGAAGAGATTAAAATAGGTGAAGGCGCAATCGCTAAGCCTAAAAAGAAAGAGTGGAATAAAACCACTAAAATCGGGACAACGCAACCACAACACGCTGCAGTCAACCAAGTTGCGATAAATGTTCCCGTGCCTGTGCAAGAAACGCAGCCTCAAAAGGCTAACTACCAGGCAGTGCCTCCTGCTTATGAAAGAGATAATAGAAGACAAGAGAAGAATTACCCGCGTCGCCCTAGGCAAAATTTCACCCCATATGCGGAGTCTAGGGACTCCTTATTTGACCGCTTGTCAGCGGCAAATTTAGTCACTCTACCGGAAATCCAAATTATAGACCCTAACATTCCCAAGCCTAGGGGGTACAGAGAGGAATTGTATTGTAGATTCCATAGGCGCAGAGGGCATGACTTGAATGGGTGCTGGAAATTCAAAGACCTAGTCCAGGATTTGATCGACAACAGAACATTGGTCGTGGACAACCCCATCGCACCAAACAACCAACAAATGGGGGTATTCAAGGACCCCTTGCCAGCCCACGAGGCACAGACAAAACCACTCCAAATTAACGAGGTGCGACAGGATCTTCCCACGCAGGGATTTGTGGGAATGATTAGCATAGTAACAAGGAACAGAAGGTACCCGACAGCTGCCCCCGAGGTAGCTACGAGGGAAATTCTGACAACATCGCAGCCTCAACAATGCCCAACGTAGTTACCTCCGCCTAGACCCGAGGTCACGATACGAACCAAACTCACGTAGAGTTTGCGGACCACGTCGGCCAGGCTGTCCATCTACGAGCTTATTCAACAATCAGCTCCCCATAGAGAGGCTCTTATGGACATTTTAAAAGCCATTGAATTACAACCCCACGAAGCAAATTCTTTCAACGCCTTCGTGGGACATGTGAAACAATGTACGGAACCGGTCATCACATTCAGAGAAGATGAGGTCAAAACGATATCAAATGACATGGCAGATCCACCCCTGCACGTTATCGCGCGGGTCAATGGGATTCCGTACAAGAGAGTGCTGATAGATACTGGCTCGTCCAGTAACATCATAACCACTGCAGCCTTAAAGCATTTGAAGCTGCCGACCTCTCACATCACAGCCTCCACGTACACACTGCGAGCTTTTAATGATGCAATATGCTCGACAGTCGGCACGGTCGTTCTACCTGTCCGGGTAGGACAAAAGTCAATACCTACCCTGTGCCATGTGCTGGAAGGCGAAATGGCTTATAATATCTTGCTAGGGCGGCCTTGGATCAGGGATATGAAATGTGTCCCTTCGATCGCCCACCAGTGCTTGAAGTATGCTTATGAAGGAGAAATACATGTAGTCCCAATGGACTTAGAGCCCTTCAAGTATTGCAATGCGGTACAATTCATACCTCAATCGACCCTCCCTTCAACGCATTTGGATTTCCAATTAAATCCATCTAAAAAGGGTCCAATACCGTAGGCACCACTGGTGACCAACAAGGCAAAATCCCAGCCAGGTGAGACTTCATCACCTGCTCCTTCATCATCAACGCCACCTATCATGGCCCAACAGAAGGACAAGGGAAAACAGATCATGGAAAAGGTTAAGCCTCTAGAAGAGGGGTTGCCCACAATCTCAATGATATCAACAGAGGAAACACCCAACACAACAGAAACAAAGACTCCTGAACAACCAAACATGGAATGGACTCAGGAAGGACTACCGTTTCCTCCCACCCAATCATCAACAATCACTGTTGAAATGGCTAGTACGGGCCTGGGGGAGTACTTAGTGCAAAACATTGTGGCAACCCCCACATTAGAGTCAGTACAAGACATGGGAAGACCTCGCCTTCCCATAGGGACAATTGTTCCTCTAGGCTACCCACCGAACCAGACAAATTTTGTGTATGGGGGCCTTGATCATGGTCTTGAAACATGCCAGCAAAAGGAAGCAGACGAGGAACCTTTTGTTGAAAACATCAACTATCTGTCAAACCCAGATTTTGCCCTAAAATATCTCGGCCAATGCAATTGGCATGGATACGGGCTAGGCAGATATGAGCAAGGGATGCGGATCCTTTGCCAACCAAGATATCAGATGCCATATGACAAGTCAGGGGTAGGGTTCAACCATCCCCTGCCATTAGACATCTTGGTTGAAAATATGCAAGGCCTAGAAATAGGCAACAAGGGGGGATTGGCATTAGACCCTTATGCCAATCCAAATACAGAATACACATTGGGAGACTACCTCCCATGGTCAACAAACACCCCTGGAAACAACAATAATCCCTCTCCTTTGCTAGAGAGAGGTGAAAGTTCGGATAGTAATCCTCAAAGAGAACATCAACGGCTGCCGGACATCTTTCTAAAGCTGTTCCCTTTAGAGGTTCCAGATGAAACAATACAGTGCCAAGAGAATCAGGTCCCTCCACCAAGAGTGGAACAATCGCAATGGGACCAGATTAATTCACTGGAACAAGAAGAGTCCTCAACGTCGCAAGCAACAGATGCTGAAGAGGATGAACAATTTTGGATCTATGAAAGCGATTCAGAAGATGAAACTGAAATGGACTATCTCAGACATGCGCGACGACATCACCGCGCTCTAACTCATGAAGATCTAATGGGACAGATGGGCATACTGTTGGGGCATGAATGGCATGTAGACCCAGCGAGGTGGGACCAAGTATTGGATCCATGGCTCCAAATTCAAGACGAGCCTCGTCCACCTCGAGATCCCATCATGACATCAGTGCCGAGGGAAGACCCCGCCCTCCTTTTCACAAAATTTGCACCTAGGGAGGATCCATTCGTGCCCGTTCCTGTAGAGCCAGACCCAGAGTATAGAGAACATCTAAAAGAATCAAGTCATCACACCCGCGGTTCTGGAGACCAAATTCATTCCATCCACATGATCTCCATTGATTTGATCGCACCCATCCGCAATCCGACCGATCCATCACGGTCATTGCATCTAGACATGGATGCCATCGACTGGGATCGCGTCAATTCACCATTGTCACCATCAGAGTACTGGCCTTTCGGTGAAATACTGCATTTTACCCCAAGGACAACTCAGGATGTCTTTCAAGCTGAAGAGGGACCCGAGGTTCCAAACGCAGATCTAAACTCAGCTAATGATATCCACTTGATCCCAACTCCACATCAGTTGGAGGACGGATCCCACATGTCAGTCGAGGAGACGACTGACGTAAATATCGGCACAGATCCAAAGAATCCACAGATTATCAGGCTGGGGGTAAGTCTTTCCCCCAAAGAGCAAGCCGATTACATTGCCCTTCTCAAGGAGAAGAAGGAGGTTTTTGCATGGTCGTATAAAGATATGCCAGGACTAGACCCGCAACTAGTCATGCACAATCTAACGCTTGATCCGACAATCAAGCCTGTAAAGCAAAAACTACGCAAGATGCACCCAACAGTGGCCTTGATGGTCAAAGATGAATTGCAGAAGCTGTTGGATGCACAGTTTGTCATCTGCGTGGATTATCCGCCATGGTTGTCCAACATGGTTCCCGTCAAGAAGCCCGACGGGAGGATTCGCATATGCACCGACTTTCGAGATCTAAACAAAGCGAGTCCTAAGGATGATTTCCCCTTGCCCAGCATCGACGCGTTGGTAGACGCTACAGCAGGTCACGAAATGCTCTCCCTAATGGATGGTTTCTCAGGATATAATCAAATTCGTATCAATCCTGAGGATCAACTCAAAACGGCGTTCACAACGCCTTGGGGGACATTTTGTTATAAGGTCATGCCTTTTGGCCTTAAAAATGTTGGCGCTACATACCAACGTGCCATGACGTATATCTTCCACGATTACATGCACAAAACTCTGGAAGATTACATGGATGATTTGTTAGCCAAATCTCTTTTGCGCTCAAATCATCTCGGTGACTTAAGCAAGATTCTCGATCGCCTCATAGAGCATAAAGTTAGACTGAATCCCAAGAAGTGCGTATTCGGCGTCACATCTGGAAAACTCTTGGGTTTTATAGTCTCAAAACGAGGCATCGAAGTGGACCCAAACAAAGTCAAGGCAATCCTTGAAATGGCTCCCCCAACCACTATCAAGCAGCTCAAAAGTCTGCAAGGAAAGGTCGCGTCGATTAAACGCTTCATAGCGCAATTATCTGACAAATGCCGACCAATGAACAAATTATTGCACAAGGGGGTCACATTTCATTGGGATGACGAGTGCCAGTCAACCTTTGACGAAATCAAACAATACTTGGCTTCGCCGCCAGTATTGGCACCACCTAGACCAGGAGTGCCATTCTACTTATACATCTCAGCTATCGAGGTGGCACTGGGAGCCATGCTAGCCTAGAAGAATGAACTTCACAAAGAATAGGCTACTTACTATCTTAGCCGCACCCCGGTCAGTTACGAACTTAACTATGCATACGTTGAGAAACTCTGCTTGGCAGTGGTGTTTGCTACCAAGAGGCTACGCCACTACATGTTGAGCAACACTACGTATGTTGTGTCTAAGGAAAATCCATTGCGATACATGATGAGTCGTACTTATCATAGTAGTCGCACGACGAAATGGATCATGTTGTTGACGGAATTTGACATTGAATTCATCGGACAAAAATCTATCAAAGGACAAGTCATAGCCGATCAACTAGCAGAGGCTCCTCTTGAAGACGATCAGCCTTTGGTAATAGAACTACCCGATGAGGGGGTCTTCCATGTCTCAGAATCGCCAGATTACGATGAGCCTGAGTCACAGGCCGACATAACCCTGTTCTTCGATGGTTCTAAGTGTGAGCAAGGTGGTGGCGCAGGAATTGTATTCTTCACACCGCAGGGCGCTCCAATGCCCCTGTCATTTAAATTAAACTTCCAGTGCACCAACAATAATGCAGAATATGAAGCCTTGCTCCTAGGTCTTCAAACAACAATCGCCATGAACATCAAAAGATTGAACATCTTTGGCGATTCGCTGTTAATCGTCAATCAAGTCAAAGGGGTATATCAATGCAAATGCCCAGTCCTGAAGGCCTATAAAGCCCTTGTGGACAAATTCCTGGAAAAACTTGAGTGGTATGACATCGAGGCACTCCCTCGATCATCAAACCGTTTTGCGGATACAATGGCCTCCCTGGGGTCACTAATTCCGCAAGACCTTTCGGGTGATATGACAACCATCCAAGTCAAAACCTTATCGCAATCCACGATGGAGCGTGCAAGCCCAGACTTGACGCCAGGAATCCACATGATCCAGATCGAACCATCCTCGGATAAGTTCTTTCGAATCCGAGATCGTCTGAAACGTGCCAACTGGGGGTCCTTGTTTTCCCCTACTCCCATTAATAGCAACACAATGCTATTTTTACAAGTTTTATCCCAATCAGCATTTGTTAGGGAAGAACTTCAAAAGGGATTGGCGGTTCATACTGTCGAGGTTTCTGATCAACAGGATTGGTATTTACCCATAAGAGATTACCTCAAATTAGGTAATCTTCCCTTTGGATTGACGCACGCCGCAAAACGAACATTCAAACAGAAAGCGGCAAAATATGTCTTGATAGGAGACATTTTGTATCGTCGAAGCTATGACGGAATTCTTCTTCGCTGTCTGGACCAGCAAGAATCTACTTGGGCAATCGCCCAAGCGCACGACGGTACATGTGGCGGCCACTTCAGTGGTATGGCCATTGCAAAGCGCATTCTCCGCATAGGCTATTATTGGCCATCTTTAGAGCGAGATTGTTGCGAGTATGTCAAGAAGTGCATGAAGTGTCAACATCATGCTAATTTGATGCACGTACCTTCCCAGGCCCTACAGACAGTCCAGTCTGCTTGGCCATTTTCATAGTGGGGCCTCGATCTAATCGAAAAGATCTCCCCTGCATCGTCAGGCCGTCACACGTTTATCATAACGGCCACAGAATATTTTACCAAATGGGTGGAAGCAATTCCGTTAACCTCAACGAAAGGACCCCGCATAGTGGAGTTCATCTTGCATAACATCATATGTCGTTTTGGTATTCCATCCAAAATAATCTCAGATAATGGGCCATCATTCAAGAACAAAGACGTGCGTGCTTTGACCACAAAGTACAAAATTCAGCACAGCTTTTCAATGCCCTATTATCCGCAAGCAAACGGGCAAGCGGAGGCATCAAACAAAACACTAGTCGCCATCCTTAAAAAGACAGTCACGGACAATCATAAGGATTGGCACATACAAATCCCACTTGCCCTTTGGGCTTATCGCACTAGCATTCGGACGCCCACTGGGGCAACTCCGTTTTCGCTCGTGTATGGCTCGGAGGCGGTAATGCCTCTCGAGTTGGAAATTCCTTCCCTCCGCATATCAATGCAGGAGTTTATCGATGATGACACTGCGCGGCAAGCCCGATTAGACCAACTTACGTTGCTGGATGAACGACGCGTTAATGCTCTCGAGCATTTACGTATCTATCAAGAGCGACTAAAAAGGGCTTACAACATGAAAGTTCACCTAAGAGACTTTCGGGTTGGTGATTTGGTTTTGAAGGAAAACCAACAGAACTCAAATTTGCCATCCCACATGAGGGACAAATTCATGGCAAATTGGTTAGGTCCATATGTCATTGATAGCATAATAGGACCCGGGACATACCGGCTAGCTTCTCTTGATGGTATCAAGGAAACAGAACCCTTGAATATCAGTCATTTGCGACCATTCCACATCTAAGAAAGCCATATCCTCAAAAAGCTCCAAGGATTATCGCAATCACTTGGTCAAAGCAAAAAGCTCCAAGGATTATCGCAATCACTTGGTCAATCCAAAAGCTCCAAGGATTATCGCAATCACTTGGTCAAAACAAAAAGCTCCAAGGATTATCGCAATCACTTGGTCAATCCAAAAGCTCCAAGGATTATCGCAATCACTTGGTCAAAGCAAAAAGCTCCAAGGATTATCGCAATCTCTTGGTCACCCAAAAAGCTCCAAGGATTATCACAATCTCTTGGTCACACCAAAAAGCTCCAAGGATTATCACAATCTCTTGGTCACACCAAAAGCTCCAAGGATTATCGCAATCACTTGGTCACCCAAAAAGCTCCAAGGATTATCGCAATCACTTGGTCACCAAAAAGCTCCAAGGATTATCGCAATCTCTTGGTCAAAAAAGCTCCAAGGATTATCGCAATCACTTGGTCAAAATCCAAAAGCTCCAAGGATTATCGCAATCACTTGGTCACCAAAAGCTCCAAGGATTATCACAATCACTTGGTCACCCAAAAAGCTCCAAGGATTATCGCAATCACTTGGTCAAACCTAAAAAGCTCCAACGATTATCGCAATCGCTTGGTCAGATTCATCAATAGAGAGTTCCTCTCACACCTCATATTCATATTCACAAAATCAATCCATCAAAAATACAAAAATATGTAGCTGCATTAGCATTGCATCCATACATTGCATATTTGTGGTCGTATAGGTCAAAGGCACCATAGGCTGAAATTGCTCTGCTAGACCATCTTGTTCCGCACTAGTTCCATTTTACAAAAACAACAAAAACACCATGCATAACTTTTACCACACTAGAGTCAGTGGTCTTTTAATGTATCAAGAGTTTTCGTGATTCAGTCATCATTTTGCTCTTTAGCCATGTAATGTATCAAGTCAGACAGATTTTACGAAGGTAGAGTCATACTTGAAATACACCTTGTTACGTAACATCCCAACACAAATCAAAACACATAAAAATTCCCAAGTTGTGTGAACGAAAGATGAAACCTGCACAATAATCTAGGTCACCATAAGCGAAACGGTTATCTTGCTCATCCCCCTATGCGAATGACCCCAAGAATGCTGAGAGTTGGCAAAAGGACAAGCATCCTCCCTACCCAATTCCTTAAGAATCCCTAGATTCTCAATAGTTGCAAAACATCAAAAATTTGCAAAATGTCAAAACTCAAATATTTGACATCCTACAGTGCACACATCAAATGGCACAAACGATAGTGATTTTCATCACTCCATACCCCCAATCCCTTGCTCAAAAGAAAAAAAACAAATCAAAATAAACAGTGATCTTATCACTACAAACGAGCAAGTATCCCAATACAATTGAAGAAAAGAAGGGAGTCGAACTTGAATCCCTGGAACTCTCAGCATTCTATAGGTCATAAGGCAAGCTTCAGTACCAATTTGGTTGATAGCCTATCGGTAATAGAAGTAAACCTCCCGCATGACGATATATCTGTCACATTAACTTGCGTACAGATCAATGTTTGCATGTGGATGAGCTAGCTTATGGCATCCTGGATTACACCGCAGATTAATCTTAGTACATACAACAAAGGAATTCATGGAGCTAATTAGGTGATCCTCAGTACAGGTTCGGTTGAAAGCCCATCTGGCACTGGCGGTATCCTAACAAATACCACTAAATGAACTCAATTGCACACACAGGGATGTAAAATAACTTGGTCAAAAACAAGTCCGATTCATACCTTGACCAAAAGTCTTGTAAGATAAAGTACAGTCATGGATAATGAGTTAAAACTGTCTGAATCTCAGAAAACATTACATACATTCCTAAACCATCTGCGCTACCTATCATCCTTATAATACCATCAAAAAATACAAAAAATAGAAAACCACATATATCCATACAAGAGTCATACACCATAACAATAAAGAGCATCTTAAATAGCCTATGGTGCCATAACCAATCATCACAAAATTCCATTCATTCACTTTGCATATCACATAAAAAAAATCAAAAACACTTGCACTCATCATAACATTTGAATCCATCAAAATAGATAAACATACATACATCCATAGTCATTAGACATCACACATAACAAAAAATCAAACATCACATGTACAAAACCAAATAAAATCGGTATATATATATATCGCCAAAAATATGCCAGCAGGCTACAAAAATGGTCCTCAGACCCCGCAATCATACCCAAAAACCCAACCTAAGGCGTCCACCAACATGATCACGCAGGATCGGTGCGACGGGAACTACCCCCCGTGGTGTGGGTCCTATGGGACCCTGCAGGGCGGCTACTGCCAACCCCCGCATCATGCCTACTACCACCTCCCTCATCTAACCGCCTGCGACGAGATGATGCTGACTGCTCAGTCAGACTATCCCTCGTCCGCCGTGAAGATCCACTGACCGAAGGCTCAGGTAGCCGCCCACCAAGGCGGATGACCTCCCTCTCCAAGTCTATCCGGTGCAGACACCACTCTGCCTCTCACCGATGATAGTAAGACAATGCATCATCGCGTTGTGCCAAAACTCTATCTCGCTCTGCTAGCTGGGCCCGCAGGAGATCCCTCTCTCGCAGCGCATCCCCCAGCTCCCGCCTCGCATCCCCCAACTCCAGATCTCGTATCCGTAGCAGCTCTGTCAGTCACGCAATTTCAGCACGTATCTCAGACTCCACCTCCTCTGTATCTGTCGGACGCATAGGACTCGCCGGAGCAACACCCTGCTCGGGTTCCCATTGCTCCTCCACGTCCTGCATGTCTGGATGATCCGGAACGCCCAGGTCTACAGCCTCATCACCCACATCACCCATGTCCACATCATCCAATGGAGCCCCCAAATCACCCCCTGCTGCCTCAGCATCCTCCACTGCCGCCTCCGCGCCTCCCAGTGGCCCCTCTCCTCTCCATCGCCGTAAAACCCACCACGAGTCATACTCGGTGGTAGTCCCGACGTCATCCACATCCGGGACACCAATCACTGCATCGGACTCCTCGCCCAATGGCGCAGTGACCGGTGGCTCTAACCCCCTCTCATCTCCATGCCTCCGATAGACCACGGGCTCACTAGGCAACCCCTGGCGAACCCCGAACTGTCGTGTAACCCGGCCGTACGAAAAGAACTCATGCTCCGTCCCGTGCCGCCCAGTCAACCACCGCTCCCTGCGTACCCGTCGGAGCCACTCTCCGACCTCAGAGCCAGGCTGGAAAGTCCCGATAGGGACGCCAAAACACCTCCCCTAGAGTGAGCCGAGAAAAGGCCTCAGTGTAGTGCTCAACGGCACCTGCCCATCGCCGACTCTGCCCCTGCTCCGTAGACCGCCGCCACAAAACTGCATAACCAATCTCCTCATCCTCCATCGCCGCCCGAGTCATCCACGGTAACCCGGTAGGCCTCTCAACAGCTATGTGCTGCCAACCCCAGCACTGCAACAAAAAACTGCAACTGACACCCTTCCGCTGTCGACAACGGACCCCATACAGCTCCCCATAGAGCTGTGCCAACAAAGTTTGTCCCCATCTCAGAATCAACGGTGCCTCTATCGGGCACTCTGCCAACTGCCACACCAAATCCAGCAGGTTCCACGGGAACCTCGCGCCTGACGAATCAGGGAGAAGAATGTTAGAAATGAGGCCCATCAAGAATGCGTGCCTCACTCCTAACACCCCCCTCTCCTGCCACCAGCTAACCAAAATCCCGCCAGCCTGGCAATCCACCTCGACTGTCTCCACTGGGTTTGCTACACCCAGCTGCCCCCCATGCCCAAAACATCTCGTAAGTATAGCAGTCCGCTGATCAAACGACGATGTCCTAATAGGCAGACCATCTATCGGAATCCGAAGCAGCCGATAGACGTCCTCAAGAGTCACAATCATCTCCCCTGTCGGGAGATGGAAAGTATTGGTCCGCGGATCCCAAAGCTTGATCAGGGCCGTCAGATAGGCCTGATCCGAAACCACAGGCTCCAGTCGAGCCACCTGCTTGAGCCCAAGGGCATCAAGCCATTCCCAGTCATCATCGGTCAATGCCAACCGCGCCTCAGTAAATGCAGCGGGTACACGGTACCGGCTCCTAACAACCTGCAAAGCAAAAAAAAAAACAACACAAACACAAAAAAAAAAAATAACAAATCAAATTTTCAGTTCTAGGGTTTCTAACCTTAACCGTTAAACAAAAACATCACAAAAAATCTTAAAGTTTTGAAAAGCGTCAACACAAAAACAATACATCAAATAAAAGCAAAAATAAACTCTAGGGACACTTACAGGTTTCGCTTCGGCTCCGCCGCTCGAACCAGTTTGTGCACTCATGATAACAGAGAGAATTCCTGCAGCGCTTCGCTCGCGAATTACCTCCTCCTCCCAGAGCTCCAAAATCGCAAGAAAAAAATGACACAAATGAGCCCAAAATCAAGTTTTGGCCATTAAATAGGCCTTTTGCACTGGAATTCGTCCTTGACTGGGATGAGCGCTCTGATTAGCGCTCGTCCCACCCAGGGACGAATTCTCCAGCTGGAATTCGTCCCACCCAGGGACGAATTCAGGCCAGCACTTCAAAAAAATCAAAAAATGACTAAAAATGCACTAAAAATAGACAATAAAATTGCCCGACAGGAGTGATACTGCACCTGACAACAAGGGCATACAAAATCGACATTGGAGTCACAAATTGTCACTATCATACTCCCTAAGAAGGCTACCATAGCCGGACCGCTCCACGGAAGACGGATTTTCGACAATTGCATCTCCAAACGCGTCACAAAAAAAAAAACAACAAAAACAGTACAAAATTCAACAAAAACAAACAGCAATAAACATTGCCGGACATAAGTGCTCTTGCACTTAACCTCTGGGCAAAGAAAATCGATGTCGGGGTTCAAATTATCGCTCTCCTACTTCCCCAAGAAGGCTATAATAGCCGGACCGCTCCACGGGAAGTTAGATTTTCGATGATTTCACCTCAGTACGGCATCACCAAAAGGGTTAACACCCACCAAAAATAGGTCCAAATGTTGGAAAAATTGCACATGCTTAAATGGTAAACCCTCTAAACGCACCCTTGCACAAGTCATCTTGGGTCAAGCGACTCGTCGCTTTGCTCACGAAGGTCATTCCCTCATCGATTCGTCGCTTGAGGGGGTAGTCACACTTAGTCACCAATCAACAATCACACACCCAATTAAGGAAAATGACATGCATTCAAAGAATCATTGACAAAGACAATCACGCTCCTGCTTGGGGCAGTAAACAAGCAACAATCAAATCAATCAAACACTTGGCATTTCGTGAATCATGAATACAAGGTTCCCCCTGTGGATAAAACGCCCTTCACTTATTCATGATTGATCAATGTCTAAGTTCAAGTCACACCTCACCAAAATAGGTTAATACTTGAAATCGAATTCCTTAGCTCGTCAGAAGCAAGGATTCAAGAATGCATGCCCTTTCCATACTTGGGGCATCAAAAGTTGGTTAGGTTACCAAGAAACCCTAATCATTAGTGCTTTGATTATCTATTTTTGCTCAGCACTGCGTCACCCAGCGCTTCCCCAAAAGGGGCATCTGTAGACACCAAAACAGCACCAATCCGATTATGTGACTGCAAACACTGATCGCTTTGACAAACACAGCCCCCAGGGCAGCCCTCAGAGGTTAAAAAGTGGTCTTAACCACTTTCATAGCAATTTTGTAAGGTCAAGAAGCAATTTGGCACACTTAGACACTTTGCCCAGTATTCGTCTCACCCAGGGACGAATTCAAAATAGAATCCGTCCCACCCCAGGACGAATTCTGAATCCGTCCCTGGGTGGGACGAATTCTAAGTTTAACGGGCAAAAAGAAGAATGGTGCCAAGTGGCAGCCCAGAATAGTCAGTTGATGACTCATGCCCCACACGCGTGTGTGAGTGGACAAATAGGCCGTTTGAGGACTGTCACAAGGGCAGTTATGAAAGCCCAAGTCAATGGAGGACTCCCCTCCCTCATGGGAAGACAAGACTGCCACATGGCGCCTATGACCAACACATGGCATTTGTGCTTCCCTCCCAAAAGAGACCCCTTGGGTCTATAAAAGGTGGGACTTTTCTCACCCAAAGGAGACAGGTTGAAGGAGATTTCAAGCAACGAAGTGCTGCCGAGTTGAAGACCCACTTGCATCCCTTTTGGTTCACCTTCTCGCATCCACCAATCTCTTTTGCAAGGGAGGTTGTTGGGTGGCTTTTGGAAGCTTGAACCTGACCCAAATCCAACACATGGACACCCGAACCAACCAATTCGCCGACCCCCCAATCCTAAGAGGTTTTGGGCCCATCCCTAGTGGATTGGCGCCGAAATCAAGTGCCAACGGTGGGAGGCCCACTTGGGCACCCCCGCACTTTCTAAGTTTTAGAGCATTCTAGATTACTTTTTCAGGTTGCATTTTGTGTTATCATGTTTGGTTAACTCATAGCTGCAAGTTCATAACTTTTGATCGGATTCTAGTATGTTTTGTGTCGCTTTGTTGTTTCACTAACTTGCAGGTGGCGAGATCAAATTCCCGAGGGTAGAGGCCAAATTGGGAGAATCCGACCATCTGGGTCGTCCCAAAATGGCCCCAATTACATAACCCCCTATTTGCAGGCGTTTTGTAGGTCTCGGGAATCGACATTGGAGCAAAGAGCAGGTCGGCTTCTTCAACACAGAAGAATTCGTCCCACCCGGGGACGAATTGCGATCGAATTCGTCCCGCCCGGGGACGAATTCCAGTTGAAGGCAGATTGGCCAGCTGTCTCGGTGGCAATGGCCTTCTGGTAACTTTTTCTGTCTTCTGTCAAGATTTCAAGCCATTTGGACTCACTGTATTTACTGTTTCAGGCAAATGTTTACATGCATATTTCGTTAATTTTAGAGAACGAACACTTTCCATTTGCGATAGGTGCTACTGACATCTTGGTTGTTTCTTTGTTCGCAGGAGAAGCAGCAGAGGTGAAGAACTCATCGACATCAGCGGCGGCATCATCTTGGCCCGTCCATTTCAATCGTGGGCACGCGGAAAGAGGAACATTAAGTGATTGTAATCAAATTCTTTTAGCGCTCCTAGCCCCTGAAAAGGGAGGAGGCGTCATTGTAACAGAGATCAAGAAAGTTTAATGAAAGGGCTGTGTTTTCTCCATTTGCTTGTGTCTCGTTTTAATGCGTTTCTTTCATTTCATGCAATTTACATTTCTAGGACTTAAGCGCATTTGATTTTGGTTGCATCGCAATTAGTGTTTCCTTTGCCCGAAATCTCGTGCTTTCAACTGTAATATGTTACAATCAACATACAGTCTAGAAATAGAATCCTAATAACAAAACTAATATGTGGAAAGCAAGAATAACTTCATGATCAATCACGATTCTCAAATTACTCTTACCTGAGTACTTAAACTAAAGAGGAATTTTTTATGTATCTTTGAACTTCTAGAAGAAGGTTTGAAATAGCCCAGGTATGAGATTGATTCCCTCTTGCCATATTTATAATATTAAAGGAGTCCCCTTCAATGATTATTTTCCTACAACATACATAATCCAATAGAGAAACTCATTGGAACAAGGCTCTGGCTTCGACAAAGTGACTGGTTTAATGGCCTATATTATCAGCAAATGCTAAAATTATCAAGTTGTCATGGTTCCTTATAATCCCTCCAATACCTGCAAGACCCAGATTCCCTTTAGATGCATTGTCAAAATGCAACTTTAGCCAACCAATTGGAGGTGGCTCCCACTTAACCCTGGTCCTGTTTAGAGGTACAACAGGTCTAACTAGTTGAGGATTAGCATTGAATCCAAGGTATATCTCGACTAATCATTCCTACTCTATAGTCACAACATTCATATTTAGGGTTCTAATGTTCTCTATGAAAAATAAATCACCTGTAAAACCACAACTTTAGCTGAATGAGTAGCATCCTTAAACGCCCTTGAGTTTCTTTCCTCCCAAATCCGCCACTAGATATGAGGAATATTGAATTTACAAAACCAACAAAGGCGTAGAAACAAGAAGTGAGAAACCGATTGGGTCAGCACATCCTCTAGGCTATTTTAAAACACCCATTAGAATATTGACAACTCCATTATGCATAATATTATTTATCTTAATAATATTACTTACATAAATATCAATTCTATTTTAAATATAAAAATATATAATGTAAAGTATTAACTGTGTTTAATTTTTTATCTATGTTTTAATTATAAAAATTTCAATGCTTTATCCTCATAAAAATAAATTAGAAGGTTTTTAATATGAATCTAAAAGCAAATTATGGTACAGGAATTTTACAAAGAACTATAGCTATCAACCCCAAAATTTGGCCCAATTATTTTTGAAGAACACAAGCTTATACTAAGAGGGGAGTGAATAGTATAAAATAAAACTTATACTTTTCTTTCCAAAGCAATAAATTCAATTATTATCAATTGCAATAATGAAACAATGCAAAAATCACACACACATAAGAGACATATATTTAATGTGGTTCACCCAATGTGGGTTGCGTCCATGGAGAAATATTTCTTATAAATATTCTCAACAAATTTCATGGGAACCAATTCCCTATTACAATGTTTATGGAACTCTATCCACAGGAGACACATGTCCCCTCTCACAAGTTTGTGGATCCCAATCCACACAAGACACCAATCCCCTCTACTCTAGTTCATGGACCTCAATCAACTCTGCTCTAGTTCATGGACCCTGATCCAAAGGAGATACAAATACCCTCTACTCTGGTCCGCTCCAAAGCTTGCTCACAAATCTACTCAAATATGCTCTAAACCTGCTCATAACTATGCTCAAATTTGCTCACAAAAATCTGCTCAAATTTTCTCATAAAACCTGCTCAAATCTACTCACAAAAACCTACTCAAATCTTCTCACAAAACCTACTCAAATTTGCTCATAAAAACCTTCTTAAATATGCTTACAAAACCTTCTCAAATATAACCACAAAGCATGCTTAAATCAACTCATAAAACCTTCTCAAATTTACTCACAAATATTGCTCAAAATACCTACTCAAATCTGCTCCAAAACCCGCTCAAATATGCTCACACAACCTGCTCAAATCAACTCACAAAACCTGCTCAAATAAGCTCACAAAGCCTGATCAAAAGGCCTACTCATATCTTCTCCAAAACCTGCTAAAATTTGCTCACACAACCTGCTCAATATTACTCACAATGTCTACTCAATATTGCTCAAATCGTGTATACAAATAATTCTTATATCTTTCCCAAATATTGCATACAAACAATGCTCATATATTTCCCAAATCTCGCATACAAACAATGCTCATTTCTTTTTCAAATCTCACATGTAAAAAAATGCTCATGTACTCCCAAATCTTGCATAATGATGTCATCAAGTTCTTCACCTATTCTTCAATGTACGTTTCTCAAATAAAGCAATTCAAACATATTCTACCCAAAATTATTTTATCTTCATGAACATATAGAGAATGATATGCACTAACAAATGCCCAATATGTTCTTCACATTCATTAAGTCTGTCACTTTTACTTGTCTCACATTTATCACATTTTAAAAGTAGTTATAGTCTAGAACTTGATAATTGACCTTGTAATTGCTGATTTTCACATTCCTTCCCTTTTTAGATAGCTAAAAATGTCATTTTCAATATAATCCTTTCACATTATCCTTGCACTAGATGATACTTTGACTTGGTTTAAAACAACCCTTCTATTTGTGTGATACTACACTATTTTTCTCATTTCCACATTCACTTCAAAAACAATAACAATGCATAAATTTATCCTTCTCATCTACTCCCAAAATCAATTATGAATAATGCACAAATTTACTCTCAAATTTGATCTATAACCCTTGCACATTTAATCTAAATATCAATCAAAACCAATGCACATCAAATCAATCCTTATAACTCCAACCATATGACATTAAAAATACTTTTCTCAAACAAATCCACCTTGAGAAAGGAATTGAATCACCATACCTCTAAATCTGCCTCAATAATGATGAGCCTCCCAATACTGTCTTGAACAATAATACTTTTCCTTTATTTTGCCACTTTAAAAAATGGGTTAGAAAATCTCTTTTTCAAATCATCCACATTAAAAACCCTTCTCAAAAATTCCCACAATAAAGCTTGAAAATAATACCTTATATCTCCTTTTTAATCTCACAAAATAAAGCTTTTAATAATAACTATACCCTTATCAAAATATAAACAATGAAGCTTTTAGACAAATAAATCCACTTCTTATTTTATCCTTTTATGACATGCAAAATACAAAATTAAAATTTCAAAGTTACACCTTATAATTCCAACTTATACATAATACAATTTTATAACAATTAGATTTACACCTTATAACTCCTTAATAGACAAAAATAACTCCTTCTAATCTTTCAAACAATCCTAACACACCTTATATCACCTTCTTATAACAATGCAAAATATAAAATATTAACGTTGCACCTTATGACTCCCTACTTTAATAAAAATAAAATATTTTTCTCTTACTTCAACTGCCACCATGATTTCCAAGCAAAAACCACACCCTACAAAATTTTACCCTCGGTCCTCACGCATAGTAGCATCTCACCGCGGCCTAGCCAACCATTTGGGCTGCACCACAACTCAAGAACAAAAGAGGATCAACTAGCCTATAACCTTCACACTTTCACAATTTCACCACAAAGAAAAATGATGCTGCAGGATTTCGAACTTTGCACACTCTGCTTTGCATCGCCCTAATGCAGGGCTAGATGTCCGATTGGGATACCCCAATGGATGGAACCTATTGGGGATTCACTCTTCTATCTTTCTGCTCTAGATTTTTGCCATGTAGTGCACAACTTACTCTTATCTTATTCATCAATTTTTCCACGCTAGAAGTATTCAAATTTCGCACATGAATTGGAATTTTCGCATAATTCATCGCATTAGAAATTTTCAATTATTTCATTGCACGGTGGTAAATAATGAAATCTTTGCCTTCATATTTATATGCCTTCCTTTGCACCTTGGGAAGTTGGCTCACGATTTTACTTTTGATTTAATTTATGCTCTCCAAATAAGTTGGTGCCAAACCTTATAAACCCCTTATAATATTAAAAAAAATATTATAATATTAACTTTTAAAACCTTTGGCCTTCTATTGTAATATTTAAACCTTGTTCCAAGCAATTTTTATAAACTTTTAAACCTTTGGCCTTCTCTTGTAATATTTAAACCTTTGTCCCAATCAACTTTTAAAATTTTGTCCCAAGCAAATTTTATTAACTTTTAAACCTTTGTGTCCCAAAATTTTGTCCTTCTTTATAATATTTAAATATTATTATCCTTTTCTTAAAAAAAAATTCTTGCTTGGAGATATACCTTGCCTTGAATAATTGCTCAACATTATAAACTTCTTGAAGAATATTTCTGCCTTGAATACCATGTACACTTTGACATCAATGACAACTCAATATTTCCAAAAAAAATCCTTCTACAGCTTTGAATTTTTGTTATTAATTTTGATTTTGAATTTTTTTTACTTTATTTACTCTCTCCTCTATAAACAATTCTTACAATGATTCCACTGCTAGAGTATCAACATAAGTAGCTTGAGTATCACTATATGTCTCACATTCTAAAATAAAATGTTTATCTATCTCAATTACCCATGATGTACAAAAGCTATATATCCTCTCATTTGTAATGACTCCAATGTAACCACACTGATTATATTTATTTTTGTTAGCTTGGACCCTATGATAAGGTAGTCGGTCATTGAGCAATAGGTTTAGTGTTATTATATATTTAGTCTATAAAAAGGATGTGATATGTTGTAGTTGGTATCATATCTCATTCTTGAATCTTAGTCACCTTCGTTGTATATATGAGACTTTATCCTCTACAAGTGGCTATGAAAATTCTCTCTAAGTGGATGGGATTTGTATTGATTTGGAATCTAGAATTTTGTTACTTACATTTTTTATTTTTTAACATTGAATATGATTTACTATTCCAATAAATGATTACTTTTGTTATTGAATTGTCATTGTTAATTTTGTAATTCTAGTTGCTTCATTACAAGTGGTATTAGGGCATTGATTTTGGATCTTTGTAGCAATGCAAAAAATTATAGGTGGGCATGTGAACCATTCTATAATCTTTGAATATCACAAATTTTTCATGCAAGGTACACGATGCACTCATACCTCTAGCCCTAACCATCAATGGCTATTAAAACAACTCTTTCTAATTATCCCACATAAATCATGGGAGGTCTCATTGAAGCCCATATTTTTTATTTCCTTATTGTTATTGGATGAAAGTGAATAAGAAGGGGATTCATATAATAGTGTAAAGCATCAAATTATTCTAAGAATATTCTTTGGAGATTTTTGTTGGAAGAATCCCCTCTACCTTTATTTTCCCTGATGATACACTAATTATTTCTCAAATTTCAAGGCATTAATCAATTAACAAGTATAACCTTATATAGTTTTGTGATGTTTAACATGGCTAGTGGTGTACCAATGTTCCTATTGCCTGATTTCCAGCTATTCCAAGGGAATACTTATTCTACTTGGAAAACTAGTTTCAACACTCAACTTGAGCTTGAGGAAGTGTGAGAAGTTGTAGATGGATCCATTACCCATCCTAACATAGATGATAAAGAATAGATAGAATTTTACAAAGCAAATAAAAAGGTTTAGTTGATCATCATGTTTGGTGTTGCTAATAAAGTACAACCACACATTTGTGACTCGACCATTAGCAAAAGACACATGGGACAAGCTCAAAATAGTTTTTGAGGTAAATAAAAAGAACCAAATATTGTTCCTTTATGCCAAAGTCATTGCTTAAAAATTAAGAATAGAGAAAAACATAAGTCATTCTTGAGAGGAGTTACAAATCTATGTGCATCACTACAAGCTTTGAGAGAAAAATGTCTAATGAAATGCTTGTTCCCATTATTTTAAGATCTCTCCATTCATAATATAATGTGTTTGTGACAACTATGAATATCGTTGAGTGAACACCAACATTTGAAATGTTGGTGAATCTACTTCAAAAAAAATATGCCTCTCATACATGACAAGATGAAGATAAAGTTATTTTTCAAATCAAAAGGGGAAGAAACCAGTCAAGAGAGGTACAAAACATCCACATCGCTTCTAGCATCAAAGAATTTTTTTTTTTAAATATTGCTTATATTAATACAAAAAAATCAAAATACAAGACATCACAACAGATTACAAAAATCTTCTCAAGGACATCCAACCATCTGACATGTCCTGAGTAGAGCGGTCTTTGATATCTTTGATTATAATCCTCTTAAAGGCTCTACAGTGGAACTGAATATCATCAAAAACATTGGACACAATCGTAGAAGCAGGAATAGCTTCATCTCAAAAAACTAAATTGCATCTCGTATTCCAAATAACATACAAATTCATTGCTCTAATAACAGTCTACACCTCCCTAATATGATGAGGGCAACCAAATGCATCTCCCAAAAGAACCAATTTCCAACTCCACCTATCACCTAGGATAGGATAATAGGTCCACTTCAATATTTTCCAAACATTCCTTTCTACAATACAATCCCAAAAGATATTTTTAACAGTTTCTTTTCTACCACAACTACTGTAGAGGTCTGATATATTCATCCACCTTACCAACCTTACCTTGCAATGGATACCTTGAAAAATAAGTAGCCAAAGAAAAACCTTGAGCTAAGCAGATAATCTGAATTTCCAAACCTGCTTTAGCCTCTTCTTCCACTTCTCTAGATAGACAATATCCCAGCATCTATTTAACAGGATATACAAAGAAGTCTTAGGCAATAGATATTTGTAAATCTTAGTGGATTTGTAATAAATGATGCTCCCCTAAAAGTTCCACCTCTAGCCACTCCATATAGGGCTAGGCAAACCACCATTTAACTTATACTACTGTTCAGAGGAAAGAAGAGAATGAATTTGAACACTAGCATCCCTATCAGAAGCTTTCAACTTAAAATTATTGCAAAGATCCTCCCAATTAATCCAATCAATGACTCCTAAATCCCAAAAATCTCCCATTTTTTAATTCCCCTCTTAACCAAACTCTTGCATATAAGATGAGGAAGGTTCGAGGTATACACCCCATTGTCTTTCAATATCCAAATAGACCTATATGGAAGCACCCAACATCTACGCTCTTCCATATAGGCCCAATAAACTATAGAGTCGACCATCTTCCATACCTTCCAGATCCTCTTAATAAGGATACAACCCTATATTTTAAATTGAACGAGATGACCCACAATATCCTCAATATGAAAAATCTCCCTTAACACCATCAACCTGAATACAGTTTTGAATTCTATTCTCAAGAGCCTTTGCCAAGGATTATCACCTTCCAATGCTCTGACCACCCATTTGGTTGCCAACACCTTACCGTGCATCTGAATGTCCAAAAGACCTAGACCACCTTCCTCATTAGGAATAATGCAATAGTTCCAAGAAATAGAGGGCATTCTCTTAGAGCCATTGAAATTAGACCAAAGAAAAAATCTTATAAGTCTTTCCAATATTCCAAACTGAGAAGCATTGGGCAGCCAACACGAAGAATAATAAATATTACAAGCTTGCAATATTTTTCCAAAATTGAATTTTCTTTGCAAATCTCTCAAGACACCAATCCCACATGCCCTTCAAATAAAAGGCTTTTCCAAATGGGATTCCAAGGTATCTAACAATTTCGCCATCCTTCACCCGCTTCCAACTAGGAGAGAAATTGTATGGAAGAGTGTCACTACCAATAAGCCAATAGTCCAATTTTTCTTCACTAATGATGGCTCCAAAGGATTTGCAAAACTACTTCAAGCAACCTTTGACATTCTTTAGTGACAAGGCATCCAACTGAATAGAAAGAAGGGAATCATCCGCAAAATGATTATTCATAATAAGACCTCTAGGAGTATCAATCCCTTTGATTAAAATCACACCTCTCTTCGATTCCAACATATAAATGAGAGCATTAGCAGTGATAACAAATAGAATGGGAGCAAGAGGGAACCCTTGTCTAATGGACTTGAAAAGACTTATTTTATTAGTGAGCTTACCATTAACTAGAACTTGAGCAGAGGCATAGGTGAATAAGACCTTATTTTATCCACTACTTGTTTGCTGAATCCAAGCCATTCCATCATACTAAAAATAAATGACCAATACACCCAATCATAGGCTTTGAAAAAGTGAATCTTAAGCATAATGGCTTTCTACCCAGTTTCTTGTGCCCATTCCAAAGCCTCCCAAGTAGTAAGGACCGTATCAAGAATGAACCTACCCTTGATAAAATTTGTTTGCTCCCGTCTCACAATCCTAGCAGCAACATCTCTAAAGTGAAGAGCCAACACCTTAACCACAATCTTATAGTAAATATTTAAAAGAGTGATAGGTCTCCATCTCCCCATAGTATCTTTCTTGTTAGACTTCAGGATAATCTTAATTAGACCTTGATTAAGCATATCAAAAAATGAGCCTTTCTCAAACACTTTTTGAATCATCTTAGTATATTCATTACCCACAGTATCCCAAAAAACTTTATAGAATTCAATAGGAATGCCATCAAGGCCCACAGATTTGTCATCCTTCATTTTCTTAAGTGTTTCAAACAATTCATCCTTTGAAAATATATCAGCTAGATGGTCATTTTCATGACTATATACCTTCTTAGGAACACACTTCTTAAACGTTTCTCTAGCCTCCAATACCTTAGGACTTAAAGGATAAATGAAAAATATCTTACACAAATGATCTTCAACAGTGGCTAGGATACTATCATCATTATCCACCAATATATCATCAGCAATGTGAAGAGAAGTTATTCTCTCAAAAATTATTTTATTTTTAATGTGACTTAAGAAAAACTGAGAGGGTGCATCTCCTTGCTAAAGGCAATGAATCCTACTTCTAATATGGGCACCTATGCTAACGTAATCATCATAGCACCTAATTTCATGTTCACACTTAGTTGTTTTCTCCTGAAAATGAACATTAAAAGAATCACCTTCAAGGTCTCTTCTGGCTACCTTTATGTCCTTCCTAAGCTGTTGTAATCTTCCTTTACTCCTCTTAGCAACCAATCTACCCTAGCCCCTCAAATATTTGACAATGTACTTGATAATCTCTTCACACCAACCAATCCAGCCAGAGCCAACCGAGCATGACTCCAAATTCCAAACACAAATAATTAGGTCCCTGTAGGATTTAGAATCTAGATGAGAAACATTAAGCTTGAAGGGGAGTTTATTATCCACCATAACAACTCCACCAAAGAAAATAGAAGAACTAATATGGAAATGATCAGAACCGAAGGTCAAAATATCCACACAAAAAAACTCTGCTCCCTCGACCAATACATGTAAACACATTTCTGTCCACATAAATATTATCCAAATGAGCCATGATTTTGTCTCCCCCTCTTCTTTTGTTAGACCAAGAGAACCATCCTCTAAATTTTAGAGACTTTTGCCTAAAATTAGCATCAAATATTTGTAAAGAAGCCTTCAAGCTGGTCCTTCTCAGCACCTGCAATACAACCATCTTGCCCCCCTTCACGATCTCCATCCCATTCCACCATATTAAAATCTCTCTCTATGATCCAATTAGCATCAGGCAAGTTTATCTACATCAAATCCCACAAGGTAGTCCTCCCACTAGAAGAATTAGAAGCATAAACAAAATAAATACCAATTACCTGGCCAACAATCGTGAAAGTAGCCCAAATAATCCTACCAAATGGGTCCTCCTCCTGATCAATCAACAATGTAGCTATCCAAGACTTGATAGCAAGTACCACCCCCTAGAACCTCTATCATGAGAAGAATACCACCAGGCCCAAGATAAACTATTATCCATACAGTTATTGAGAACAAAGCCATCCACCTTAACCTCCTCAAGAAAAACTACATCAACACTAACAGAACTCAAAAAATTACTAACCAAACTTCTCCTAGTAGGAATAGACATTCCCTTAATATTCCACGAACTAAAGTCCACTTTCATTGAGAAACCTCAGTATTAAGGGCTTCAAAACGATTGCTGACATGCGTAGACCTATCAACTGGAGACCTACTTCTTTCTAAAGCTGAGCTTCTACCATTCTTTCTACCCTACGTAGCCTCCAAGTCTTCATTGAGGTTCCTACCAATAAATTATATTTTGTTAGCCTGAGGAGTATCCTTGGAGCCAATATTAACCTCTCTGGATATCCCCCTAGAGGAAGAGGAGACCTCCTTAAATTTAGAGGGCCTATCTAGTGAATCCTTTACCTCTTACCTCTTCTGAACCAACTTCCAACTAGTTTCTTCTTTGTTACTCGTTTCTTGGTTCCTTGCAACCATATCCATTTCTTGAGTCTCCTCATTAGTATCCTTGCTAGGCTGAACCTTCCCATCGACTATAGAAGAGTCGGGTCTTGCAACACCTTTCTCATTTTCTGCCTTCCAAAGTTTTCTCAAAGGATAGTCACAAATTAAGTGATCCTAAGACCGACAAAAAAGTAGGTATTAGGTAAATTTAAATAACAAACCTCCTACGAGATTACCCCTTCCTAGGTGATAATTTTCAAATATTTCAACAAATTCCTTTGCAGGTCAACTTCTACACACACCCTTGGGTTAAATCGAAGAGACATACCTGAAGAGGGTTCAATACAAATCTATCCAAATATTTGAGCCTTGGAACGAATCATACCTTGAAATTCTAATTTCATGGCAACAAATTCGATCTAGAGAGGATATCTAGCCTACAAAACATCTTTAGGATCAACATTCGGCCACCATGATTGAGCAAACGTAACCGAACCTACAATAGACCATGTCCCGAATTGCAACACAAATTTGGCAGCTTTCAAAGAATAAAAAAGAATAGAAATATAGCATCCTCCCAAACCCTAGTAGGATTGCACATGAAATCCTTTAGCCTCCCAATTCAGTTGCACCCATTTTTGAAAATCAACTTTCGAGGGTATTTTACGAAGAGAAAATAGAATAACTCCATTTCTCAAGAGGTTATTACTTGCTACTAAATACTCTTCATGTTCATTTGCCATAAAAGTAAACTCATCATCACCTAAATATTCCAACATGGAGTCCATTCTATCTAATATGAAAGCCTCATCCTCCAACAAATCTTCGTTGTATAAATCTGCATTTGCATGCAATTATTTACTCAACCCTCCATTTTTCGTTACCTCCACAAAACTTTTTGTCAACCCTTGCATGGCTGAATCATGATTGAAAAGCCTTTGGAAATCTACGCTAACCTACGTTCCTTCAGGATGATTAACATCCTCTTTACTCCCGATATCGACCCATTTATTACCTCGTATTGCTGCTACATTGAAGACTGAAAAAATGCCCTCTAAAATATTTTCAACTGTCGAGCTCCCACTTGTCTGGCATCCAATCATCTTTGCATTATTTTCAAACACCTCGACACCATTTTCTTTGTCTTTCTCGCTCTGTGTAGAGATGCCACCAATCGAGCCGTTATCATTTCCAACACGATGCAACTTCGACTCACTGCGAGAGTCATGTTCAAGGCTATCTTTTGAATCTTTGAACAAGGGATTAACAATCCCTAATGCATATTGCTTGTGATTTAATGACAGTAAATCCTCGCATGAACTTTTGTACAAAACCCTTCCTCTCAATGTTTCAATCTCCTCAGTTTCCTTTAGCTTGAAATCACGCAAGAAACCTTTATTGGCAAACTTGTCGATGAAAAAATCTGCTCCACCTCCTGGATCAAGCACAACATTGGATCCCGATCGAGATCGTCGTCTAATGTACGTAAACCCCTCTGCCTCGACCTCTCATCTCACGCACATATTATTTCATTCTTGTCCCCATCCTACTCTTCTACATTTTCATAAAAAATATCGTGATTGGACTTTTGACATGCTCAAAGAAATAATTTTTACATGCAAACGTTGTGTAAATTTTATGACAATAACGACCACAAAGTTGTGTGAATTATTCCCAAGAAAATATTAATTTTTGTATTACTTTTATAGGAGATATCTTCAAATCCATAATACTTACTATATCCATTGAAATTTCTCCAAGACTTTCAAACTGGTTTGCAAAGCAATTCATTCCATACGCACTATTTATGTGTCCTAAATTCCTTTCACCACATCTATAATGAATGCTTATAAATTCATCATTGTTGCATTGATGTCGGGTTCTCTATATATTATCTTGTTATTTGTGTTTGTTTTGACATTGATTATTTCTTCTTCCAAAAATTACAAACCGATTTGGAAAGCAATTCATTCAATGCCCTCTATTTATGTGTTTTATATTCCTTTCACCATTTCCATAATAAATGTTAATAAATTCATCGTTATTGTGTTGATGTTAGGTTTTATATATATTATCTTTTTATTTGTGTTGTGATTGTTTCGACATTAATTATTGGGGGACTCCACCAAATAGTATGTATCTTTATATATTAGTTATAACATTTAGTTGTTGAATGTTAATGTCATTCTAGATGCTCACATAAGGTATCGTCTGGTTGTTGAATCATAAGGTATCGTCTGGTTGTTGAATGTTAGTATCATTCTAGACGCTCACAAGAGGTATCATCGCACTTTCTTGGACATGAAATAGATCATTTCTACAAATATGCACCATAGTAGTGACTTTACTATAACACTAGCGAATCAATTCATGTTACGACGGTACAAAGAAGAAAGGTGTCCCCCATGTTGAATAGGGACACTTAAACAAGAATAAAGATTCAATCGAACACGTGGCAAAAGACCGTTGGCCCTTATTTTTGAGAAACCCAGGGTCGAACGTAATCATTTATAATATAAACAATAAAATAAAATAAAATAGAACTAGAAAAGTCTCTTATTAACCCACGCAATCTTGACTAGACACAATTTTTTTTTTGAGGAGTTAATTCGCTCCATCAGTCAAAATTTCCCATAGCTCGTGCTGTAAAAGTCAAGTAATAATAAATGCACTCTTTGGATGCAGAAGTAATAATAAATGCACTCTTTGGATGCAAAGAAATCTGCAGGCAAAGCTATCAGACAAATTTCCGAATATTATCGCTGAACCCAAAGCATCCCAACGAGTCTTTCAAATTTTCATAGGATCTTCATCTTCTTTATATATAAATTTTCATAGCATATAAATCTACGCGTGGAGCCCTGCTTTCCCGTAGCGGTGAAGCACAAGATCATGACACGAAAGGATAGATGGTTATAGGCTTATAGCCATGTTTGGTAAAATATATATATCTTCCAAATTATAGCCATGTTTGCGTTTTAGCTTTCCCTTGCAATCTACGTGACCGACTACGTGACCGACAAATACTAAATACTAATTAATGAAAGTGCTGGTCTTTTTTTCAAAGTTACAGCTTTCTTGATCTTGTGCTTCACATCAACATTTTACAACCTTACACAAAATAATAAAGGTAAAATAAAATCTGTTTTCCTTAATAAATTTTAATTTCATTTTATTTGACATTTAAAAGGGTAACTCAATATATTGTAGCTCAATATTTTGTTTATAGAATGTTTTTTGATATGTTATTTAGAATGAAGACTTGTTTAGTTTGTATTATAATGATGATATAGTGGTATTTTGATAACTATTTAATTATACTTATGGTTTAGAAAAAGTTATCTGTTTTATTTATATAGTGGTTAGGGCTTTTGTTTTCTCTTATGAGAGACCCACTCTCAAAGGGATTTGGGCTCTCTTAAGGGAGACCCACATTCAAAGGGTTTTGGGCTTTCTTTTGGGAGACCCACATTCAAAGGGTTTTGGGCTTTCTTTCAAGAGATCTAGGTTCAAATCTTAGTGGGTGTGTGTATGTAAATATATAAGGGAATTCTTCGTAAGGGGGGCGGAGGTCCAAGGTTCAAATCTTTCGGGCCTTGTTGGACTAAATGCTTGTCATTTTTCTAGTGTTTTCAATGATGTAAAAGGTTTAAAATGATCGTGGCATGGTAATTATAGGGGAGGAATGCGCAAAGAACTATGTGGTGGTTTCTAGGACGAACAACGTAAAATACTATGGTGGCCATAAAATCCAGACACCCTACTCAGATTCGTAGCGGCTATGGGTTCCACCATGTCAATTCATATATATATATATATATTTTTTTTTTTATATATATATATATATGGTTATAGCCACTGTGAGGGACTTCCTACACATGCATAAGTCATCACTGTTATGAGCCCTCTTCTTTTTAGCAAGTGCTTGCAAAATAAAAGTCATTCGTTGAATGTTATAAAGTACTATGGATGAGCCATTTCAAAACCATATAACCAATTATAATAAATAAAATAAAATAAAACCCTAAAAAACAAAGAAATACATGGTGAAAAAGAATACCAAAAGCATATATGCATAAGCTATTGGAATTTGATAGAATGTAGAATTTGAGTCTATAGTTCATTGTTTCAAATTAGACTTTGAAAATAAGTTGTTAAAAATTTTGGACTTTAAAAATTACAGATGTAATATTGTTATGGTTTACAATTTACTATGGATGAATCATTTTAAAACCATATAACCAATTAAAAATAAAATAAAATAACAAAAAAATAAAAAGAATAGTAAAAAACAAAGAAAGACAATCTAAAAATAAAATGTTGGGTAAAAATTGCAGCCAACCTATTGTAATACCATTATGGGGTCACAATGTATTATGAATAAACCATTTCAAAGCCATATAACCAGTTAAAAGGAAAAGAAAAGAAAAAAATAGGCCTGTAATAACTACTTAAAATATGTGCACCTCTAATAATTTGGAACCTCGAAGATGATGAGATTTGGAGACTAGTCGATCGGAATTGAAGGTTACTTTTTCTTGTGAATATCTACTTTTACTTTATCTTTCATAGTTGAAAGTTATTTTTCCTTCCATAATTTACAATTGAAAGTTGAAAGGAAAAATGAAAAACTACACCTGCCACACGAAATTGAAGACGCTAGAACTCGTTAATAATACTAAGGCAATGCCAAAAAGTTCGCAAAGAGTTGAGGTGCCACCTCATGATGGGGGTCGATTTAGTCCCTCTGCCAAACCCCAATTGTCTTGCATCTTTTGAGTTACAAACCTTAAGACCGATAGGAAGATAGCATTGTGATTGGTGTTGTTCGATAGCTTTAGGAGGGACCAATCCACACACTATTTTTTATTGTCCAAAATAAATTCGTTTAGATCTGGGAGGCAGGAAATCGGGGAGGAGAGGGGATGCTAATCCGTTTGACACTCCCGGGTTGCTTGTATCTCTCTCGACTGCAACCCCCAAAACTGAGATGGATGGATGGTTTTGATGGTAGTTTTGTATTCATTGGTCCTTGTTTTGGAGGTAACATATGCTCCAATTTAATGTTTACTTGTATTAGCATTATATGCTCCAACAACACATTAAATTAAAAAGAGGTAACCTCTATACTTGTATATCTAATATATATTTATACATATAAATGCAATTTATATACTACAAGTACAATCTTTAGGTTTATGTTGCTCTAAAGAACTTGAAATATAAGGAATAGCTTAAAAAATATTTTATTCTTTATATTTCCTTGGAAACCCTAAAGTACAACAACCATTCTCTTAATACTTATTTTCATATGCTATCCTAAAATCCCTAAATTTCCCTGGATATCCTCTATACTCTCTTTATTATTCTACTCTTGAAACGTTAAATTTTAAGGAATAGATTGTATGCTAATTTTATTTTTATTGCAAGGAGAGGATTTTCTAATACTTGAGGAATATAAAGATAATTTACCTAGATTAAACTTGATTTCTTTTGCATTCTTTATTTTAAAATATGGTTCAACATCTTCTTTACACCTTTAATTCCTTATGAGTTTGAGCTTGCACATTGTAATTCCTCATCCCACGTATCTTTTTTTATTTTTTTCTAATGGTTGATCTAAGTGAATATTTTTGAGAGAAGAAGGATAGAAGAGAGTGTTCCTCCCTCAGTAGGGGAAAGTAATAAAATAATGGAGGATATACAGGCAGAGGGATCAAGTAAGAATTTATTTTAGGATGGAAGAGGGCAGACTCTCTCCAACATCATGGAGAAAATAAATAGATAAAAATAATTAAACTAAGAAATTTTTCTATTAGCAATATTTCCTCTCCCTCTAGTCCCTCATCTCAATGTAAATATTTTCCTCTTATGGGAAAATGTGTTTTAAGATCACAAAAAAGGTAAAGCAAATAAGATTTTTGTGAAAATTTGAAAGGGGCTAAGTTTTGAAGCTAGTCAAACTTAGGGTTCCTCAATAGGTAGGATTTCCTATCTAAAAATAGCCTAAAAAAGAATTGAGAAGGAAATTATCTCTGGTAAAACAAAGGTCTATTTATGGGGTACTTAGAGCAGGATCATCCCCTCAGTTAGGTAATCTATGATAATAATATCTTTTGATATTAGAGGACTAGGGGATCCTCACAAAAACATAGCCCTATAAAAACTTATTAAAATTTAAAAACCTAATATTATCTTGACCAAAGAAACCATGTTAGAGGTAGAAAAGGTAACATCTATTCTTAATTCACTCCCACCAAGTTGGAAGTTTATTGGAATATATTCAAATGGAAAATCACGAGGAATTGTCTCTCGATGGAAAGATTCTTGCCAATTGATTGATAACATCTTTGTCAAAGTAGAAGTAGTATTTGAATCCCACTCCAATGAGTTAAGAAAAACTATAACTATTGTAAATATGTATGGTCCATATAGATATAGGTAGGTTTCATGGGAGGAATTCTTTGACCAAGATCTTCTAAAAAAAATGAAATATGGGGAGAACAGGCCAAAATGGACCACTAGTTGATTTTTTCCTTCATAAAATTCAAAGTTGTAGACTTTGTGATATAGAACCAACAAATATTGCTCCTACATAGGATAACAATCGATTTGGAAGTCATGGAATATCTAAAATATTGGATAGATTTCTAGTTTCAAAAAAATTCTTAACTTTCTCTAATAAGATGAGAACTTGGATAGATCAAGGAGGGGGATTAGATCATTCTCTAATCCTTTTACATAGAGAAAATAAAGAGCATAAACCACTAGGACCTTTTAAATTCAATCCCATTTGGATGTGGGGTGAAGAATTTCAAAATATAGTAAGAATAGAATGGAGGCATTATCACCCAACCTTAGAAGAGATGGTCATGTTTTATTTTACTAGTAATTTTAAGAGAATAAAAGCAATCACATTAGATTGGTCTAAAGCAAAATACTAAAAAGCAAAGATAAGACTTACTGAAATTGAATCCGCTCTAAATAAAATTTACAACACCAAAGGTAACAAAGTTTTTTAAAAAATTAAAATCATGCAAGTCAAAGAACTGGAAAAAAGAAAAGTGAATTTTTAGAATGGGAGGAGGCAAAATGGAGAATGAAAACCGAGGCTTTATGGCTAGAACAAGTGATGAAAATATTTTTTTTCAAAATTATGCAAAACAAAGGAAATATGCAAATACAATTTGGAAAATGAAAGAGGAGAATGGAAACACTTTGAGAAGATTCCAATAATTGACACCATTAGTAGTAAATTACTTCAAATACTTGTATAAATATCCAAACAGAGCAAATATAGGAGAGACAATAAAACTAGTTCTAATTTTTCCCAAGGTGGTCAATGAGGAACAAAAAGAAGCTATGTTCTTACAAATCACCGAGGAGTTTCAATTAGTAGTCAAATCATTTCAAAATGGAAAATTCTAGGTCTAGTGGATGGATAATTGATTTTTATTTAGATTTTTATGAACTTTTATAGGAGGTTCTTTTAAAAATGATAGAAGAATCAAGGATTAAGGAAAAATTTCTAGGATCCATAAACTCCATCTTATAGACTTTAATTCTAAAAAAAAAAACAATTCAAAATATTTTAAGGATTATAGACCTATCTCTTTATGTAATATTCTCTACAAAATCATCTCAAAGATATATAACTAAAGGGATATTCTTAGAAAATATTTTAGAAGAATAGTTTGGGTTTTTAAGTAAAATACAGATTCATGAAGCAATAGTGGTAGCCCAAGAAGGACTACATTCAATAAAAACAAAGAAGCAACAAGCAATGGTAATAAAATTAGATCTACAAAAAAATGATAAAGTAAAATTATTATATTAGGTTGAGCCTAATTCAAATTGGATGTAGCATTCCCTCTATGAATTGGATGATGGGATGTATCAATTCAACCTCTTTCGTTGTGTTTATCAATGGTTTAGCTTCTAATTTGTCAAAGATTCTAGAGGTCTATGACAAGGGTGGCCTCTTTCTCCTCTCCTTTTTATTTTGGTAGCAGAAGGTTTAAGTAGATTTATTAGGGAACATAAAAGATAAGAAATTATCAAGGGTATCAAAATGTTAACTCTTTAAAGGTAACTCATTTGCTCTTTGTAGATGATGTTTTACTTTTTGGAAATGAGACATTTAAGGAATCCTTAAAGTATAAATAAGTTTTGGACCTATATTGTATGGCTATAGGAATGAAAATAAATCTATAAAAAAAATAGAAATAGCCTTTAATAGGTTTTAGCTAGGGCAAATAAAAGCAATAATGAGAATTTTTGGTTTCAAACAAGTAGACTTTGATAAAGGGATAAAATATTTAGGCTTCCCTTTGAAACCTAATGACTATGGATACCAAGATTGGATCTAGTTATACACCAAAATAGGGAAGAGGATTAGCACTTGGTACACTAGGTGTATATCATTGGGGAGTCACGTTACATTGGTGAAATATATTCTGGAAGCACTCTATAGCTTGCATTCCCATAATAATAGTAAAGAAAATAAGGAATAAGTATTTCTAATTTCATTGGTCATGGAAAAAATAGAAGGATGCAATAGCATTAGTTGAATGGAATAGAACAACTAAACTAAAGTTGGATAGAGGATGGGGCCTCAAGAATATACATAATTTTGGAAAAGCTAGTAGCAAAAAGTTTAAGGAGATTAAAAACTGATAATTGATTAAGGGATGAGGTAAATATCTAGGTACCTTGACCTTTGTATATTGGATTAGACTACAAAATAAATTAGTTTCAAAATCCACAATTATTTGGAAAGCAATACTGAGAGCTTTTCTATTACTTGGAATTTTTTTGGCTTGGAAATTAGATAATGGAAAGGAAGTAAGAATATGCAAAGATCCTTGGATATGAATCAAAGGAGACTATCAACTTTCTCAAAACATAATATATCATCTCCATAGACAAGAAAATATGGTATGGGCACAAGTAGTATCAATAGAGAGTACTAATTTATGGAAACAATGATGACTCATAGTAAAAGAACTAACACTGGAAGGAAATGATGCACATATTTGGTATGACTATACAAAGGAATTGAAAATAATAAATATAAGTCTAAATTAGCAAATATATTATCTAATATGGTCCAAGAATCCAACAAATGGGTAGTATACAATTAGAGAAGGGTATAAGGCAAGATTTGGTGACAAAAATGAGGAAAATATTTGGTGGTGGAGTAGAATGTAAAAGGTAAAATCTCCTCTAAAAATTAGAATCTTTGTCTGGGTAGCTTTAGCCAAAAAAGCATTAACATGGTTTATTTTCAAAGGAGGTCTTGGCAAGGACCCAAGTCAATGTGTCATGTGCAAAAAGAAAGAAGAAACAATGGACCATATTTTGGTTCATTTTCCTTTCACAAGAGAAGTGTGGAATTCATTGTTGCATTTAATTCAAGGGAAAGGGTAGTGGCCTACTAGGAGTCTTTTGGATAACATGTAATAGTGTTTAAAATAAAGAGGAATTAAAGGAGTATAGATGTTTCCCTTTGATGTTGGAATGGGGCTTATGGTTGGCTAGAAATATTAGGTTGTTTGAAGGTAAGGAAATTCTAGTGGTTCAAGTACAAATGCAGATTAAATTCATTTTTGGAACTCTAAAAATATCCCCAAATCCAAAACTGAGCAATCATATAGGAACACAAATCGTGGATCCTATGAAGCCATGGGCCTTCTTTGATGGAGCTTGCCAAGGTAACCCAAGTAGGTGTGGAGCAAATGGAGCACTTTATTTAAATAAAAATCATAATATCACTTTCAAGGTAGGTTTAGGTGAAGGAACAAATAATATGGCATAATGGAAAGCATTGATCCTCTTCATGAGATTAGCAATAGATCAAGGAATTACAACTTTACATATTTATCGAGATTGAAAATTAGTGATAAGTTGGGTTTTAGGTCATGTTGAGATAAGTGCTTGGCCAAACATACAATTACCAATCCACCTAGCCCTTGGGGGTACTTTTTATTTGTATTTAAGTCCACCCAAATAACTTAAAATAAGGTCTGAGGTGTAGACCAATTGGTTCGACCAAACTTGTAAGGGGGAGAAGGTCCAAGGTTCAAATATCGTGCCTCACTAGACTGAACGCTTGTCTATTTCCTGATGCTTTAAGTGGTGTAAAAAGTTTAAAATAATTGTGGCATGGTGGTTACAGGGGTAAACTACACGAAAAACTATGTGATAGTTTTCAGAATGGACATCTTAGAATACTATGGAAATTATAAAAGCTGGATAGCCTACCCGGATTCGTGGTAGCTACCGATTCCACCATGTAAATTAAAAAATATCAATGCCACCATGTAAATTAAAAAAAAAAACTTAAAATAATATGAATATTTGTATAATTAAAAGGATGTTTCTTATAAAAAAATTGATATGTTATTGTGGGACACTCTAATGGTTAGGGTTTTAGCCTCTCTTTCAAAAAAAACTAAATTCAAACCATGATAGGGTGTGTGCATGTGTAGATGAACTTGTTATATATAATTCTTCTTATAAGTTACATTATGTTGTATAAAACTAAAATAGATTCCAACCATATTACATGATTGTTAATATTGCAATATATTTAATCATACCACACCTTATAATATTAATATAATAATAATTTAACAATTCTAGATATTGCTTGTAAGTTTTGAACTCAAATCTGTACATTAAAAGTGAGTGTTTATGAACAAGCTTGTTAACTTGTTGAAAAAATTGATACGATGCTTCTTTGTTACATTTTGTTGTTACACACAATTAAAATGGATTCCATAAATACTACATGAATGTTTATATTACCATGTATTTGAGCAAACCACATGATATGGTATTATTGTATTAATATAATAATATTTTAACAATTACATATATTGCTTGTAAGTTTTGAACCCAAATTTCCCAGTTAGAGGTTTATATTTTTCATTGATTTTTTTTCTCTTTTTCTTTGAGATTTTTTGTCTTGTGAGAGGTAAGGTTGCACACTTCAATTTGATAACCAATGGTTGGAGAAAAATATATTTATTAAAACAACATTCAATTGATAATCTTATGCTTCTTAGTTACATTTTGTTATTGCACATAATTAAAATGGGTTCCAGTCATATTACATGAATATTTATACTACGTAATATTTGAGAAAATATAATAATATTTTAAAATTTATATATATTGCTTGTAAGTTTTGAACCCAAATATTCACATTAAAATTACGTGTGAGTGAGCTTTAAAAACAAATTGATAAGATGCTTCTAAGTTACACTTTGTTGTTGCACATAATTAATTAAAATGAATTCTATCCATTTTCATATTACATGAATGTTTATATTACCATGATATTGGAACACACTACACATTATAGAAAAAATATAATAATACCGTGTAAGTTTTGAATCCAAATCTCCACATTAAAATTTTGTATTTTTCATTGTATTTTTTTAATCTTTGAAAATTTCAATAGAAGGTCCAAATCCTAAGAGAGTAAGGTTGTACTATTTTTTGATAACCAATGTTTGGATAATTATATATCGGTTAAAATAACATTCACTATAAAGGGAGTCCCATGTAGCCTATGGCCGCAACATTAAAATCTAATTTACCTTTAATTTTTTTCCTTTACTTCTTTTAATATAGGTTATAATACTTTCTACCAAGTGAAATATATTTTTTCAAATATTATTCATTCTCATTTTTGTATTTTATTTTTTCAAAGAGTTTACATAGGTTTTGACAAGGGATCTTAGTCCCTTCATAGTGAGTGGGATTTGCACTAAGCTTGCAGCTTTAATCCATTAATTTTTTTGATTGGTTGAAAGAGAGTTTTGAAAGGATCTTCAAACCTTTTACAAAATAAAAACACAAAAGATATCATCTTCTAAAGATGAAATCTAGGAAACAAACAAGGAACAACTAAGGCAAGGAGATGATCTCCGAAGCATCAACTACAAGACGTTCAAATTTGAAACACGAGAGCTTCCTACTCAAAAATGAAACACAATTTGAAACGCACTTCCTTATTGAAATTGGAATAGGATTCCCTATCAGGAAGAACTCCACCAAGGAACAACTAGAGTAGGGAGATGATCTCTTAAATATCAACTAGAAAATAATTCATATTTGGGACATGGGAGCTTCTTGCTTGAAATTAGAACACAATTTGAAACAATTTGAAATGCACTTCCTACTCAAAATTGAAACAGGATTCCCCGTTGCGAGCAACAACTCCACCAAGGAAAGCTTACCTAGGGAAACCACTACCAACAGTCAAATCCATAGAAAATACAACTGTAGCTCAAAAATATTTAACAAAGGTTTTCCCACTCAAAGGAACCTTCGCCAATAGGCTGAATCTGCAAAACAACACTAATGGTTTGAAAATTTGAAAAGAGATTTCCCTCCCAGGGAAAAATTAACCAACAAGCAATAGAAAAAGGCCTAAAAAATGGATTCACAATAACCAGTGATCTTAGGAGGCCACAAGATCTCACTTCAAAGGAGATATAATACGAGAAGGTTCAAAAACCAGATACAAGGACTGCCTTCAGGAACCCGACATTTGCAACAAGCATGAACACACAAGGTCCTCCACCAACAACCTAAAATAAAACTATAAATATGGCCTATCAAACAACCACCAGTACTAGATTAACGCTCAGCCTCACCAAATTCCACTTAGAGAGTAATCCTTAGAAACCATCTACTATAGTTGCATGAGAAAGTGTAGGGTCTCGATCCAAGACCACAAAAACAAACTGCAACGATAGGTTCCATCAAAAAATCCTGAAGCAAATGAATACTGGATATTCAAAAAGACCCCAAAAGCACCACTAAAAACCCAACCAAAAGTAGCCAAGAGGGTCACTCATTTGTAGATGCTAAACACATGGCCCCCATCAAAGTCTAAGAAAAACACAAAAAATGATCCTCAAGGTACTAACATCAGGAAAACAGGGTGCCAAACCCTCTTTCAAAAGCCCAAGAGAATAATAAGGAAGGCACCACTATGAAAAATGATGAAGCACAAGGTCCCCCTGAAAGACAAAAATATCCCTACAGGGAAAGGCACCACAAGACACCTACCAAGCTGAGCCAACCAACACCAAGAGCATCGGGAAAGAATCTTTAGGACATTCCAAACAAACTACAACATTCATGTATGAGATAGAAAATCCCTTCTGGGGAGGATCCAAGAAGATCTTGTGATGGTATTTGAGATGCATCTGGCCCCAAGAAGATTCGAGAAAGACCCAATGGGATCCCTCACCCATAGCGAGAGGCCTCACACTCTCTCTCACGTGGTTGTCCAAGATTAATAAGTAATACATTAATTTTATTACTATGTATTAACCTCAAAATTTTTGAGTGGAATATATCTTTCTAAATACTATTCATTCTCATTATATATATATATAGATAAGTTTTAAACGGTAAATTTTTTATGTTATTCTTTGAATGAAAAGTTGAACTATTTCCTAAAGGACAAAAAATAAAACATGATTTTTTTCCAAACCTATTTTTTATCTTACTTTTTCAAAGGATAAAATAACATTTAAAGGATGTAAAGGTTGTAAATTTGGTTCCTACAAGGAATTGAAGTTTGATTTTTTAGGGCCTTTCATTTTGTTTCCTTTGTGAGAATAGTGACGAATCTGTAGGGCATTTGCTCTTACAGTGTTCGTTTGCGTGGGAAATTTAGCATGTTTGGTGGAGGGTGTGGAAATAGTCTTGTTCTCATACATCTTCTCTTGTTGAGTTCTAGAGAATTTTAAGAAGACCTCTTGTTGAGGCTTTATTTCTTCAAGTTGCGTGGAGTATTGGGCCCTCATGTATTATATGGCAAATTTGTCTTGAAATAAATCGAAGAATATTTCAATGTAGATAGTTAACTATTTATAATATTTGGCAGAGGATTATTGGTATGATCCAATAAACTATTTCTTCTAAATTTTAGACCAGTCTTCCTTTGGAGCAGTCTAATATTTTGATGATGCAAGACGTAAGTTTAGTGGAGAATGACCCTCATCCTTCTTTATCGATCGGAAGAAGAGGCCTCAATAAAAAAGTGCAGAGAGATGGCAAATGATATCCTCCATCTTGGGGGGTGTTTAATATTAATACTAATGGCTCTTCCTAAGGGAATTATGGGTATGCAGGTATTGGTGGTGTTGGGAGAGAGTAGTGGTGCAACTCTTTTTATTTTCTTTCGTTTTAAGGTGAAGCAAACTAATAATTATATGGAGGTCCATTTTGCTTTGGGAAATGACTATGCTCGAGGATGGTGGAAGATAATCTATGAGTCGGACTCTCATATTATTATTAATTTGTTGAAGACTCATAATATTTCTAATGTTCATTGGCAGCTGGCATGGCTCGGTAAATCATTCAAATTTATTGGCATGAGGAGTTTATTTTCTTTTTTCATATTTACAAGGAATGGAATAGTGTGGTTGATTGCTTGAAAAAATGGGCTTCTGAGTTTCAGGAAGATTGGAATGTTAGGTAATGGGATCATCTCCCATTAAATTGTTCTCGTCATCTTGCTAATTTGCTTGTTGCAGATATGCCTAGTTGAGGTTGTTGTTTTCTGGATATCTTTTGATTAGGTGTTCGATGGTTTTGGAGGTCTCTTTCTTCTGGCCCTTATAAGGGTTATTATTTTGGGATTCTTTGTTTCTTATATGGTTTTATTGATTCAATAATTTTTTACCAATATTTAAAAATAAGTTTGATTTTTTTAAAATTACCAATAATATGATTTTGTCTAATATTCTTATATGGTTCATTGAAATACTATAATAATATGGTAATAATGGAATATTATAATAAAAAAACATTTTATTCATATAATTAAGTAAAAAAATATAAAGTTTAAAAAATATTTTAATTAAGAAATGAGAATAATATATTTATTTCTAAAATAGAAATGATTTTACTCAAGTGATGTAGGTGAGTTGGAGAGGGTAGGGCAATCCTCCAAGGGAGGTCCTTGGTTCGAATCTCCATCCTACCAAATGCACATCGAGTACCCAAAATCCAGTTGATAATGTTGGTGCGATCAGGGTTGGGCATGACTTCCAAGTGATTTTGATGGTGTAAAACTCCTTGATCGTGGTTTCTCAGATCAAGACGGTCCTACGGCCCTGCAAGGAGTCTTTCACTAAATTCAAAGAAAAATAGTAATGACTTTAAAACTCTAAATAGAAAGTTCAAGATTCTTATTCTAAAGGAATATAGTTGTACACCATATGTCTTTGGTAAAAACTCATCATCCATGAGGTTTGTCTCATATCAACTATGACCTCATGAATGTTTAAATCTACTTTACTTTTACCTTTAAAAAATTAAAGCTTTAATAAAAATTAACTCATAAATAATAAAATATTGGCCTTTTATAATCAAGTATCTTTAGATCAACCGGTTCAAATCTTGCTAATATCCAAGCTTTGTTGTAATACCACTATGCGGTGATGATATAATACAGGTGGGACCCTTTCAATCACATATAATCAATTGAAAAAAAAAAAATCCCTTTTATAAGATAGCATTAGCTCAATAATTCTATTCCTCTTTAATCTAAGTTCAAATTTGTCAAGCAATATATGCAGAAATTGTAAGTTGTTGTCGTAACATTATGTGGTCATAATATAATTATATATATTCTTTTAATAATTTATTAATTTTACTATTATATATATAATACAAATATTTCAAGGACAGGGAACTTGATCTTCAAGTAAAAGGCTTACTATGGTGACAAGTAATTTTTTTTTTTTTAAATTCCAGCCTGCTTGAACTTTCAATGGCTTTTACGCTAAACCAAGACAAGACAAGACAGGCCGATTCATTTTAAAAAAAATGAAATTCTGAAAAGTTGCAACTGTCCACTTTTAGAACCCACGCACTCTTGACCGGCCACAGTTTTCTTTTGTTTAAATGTGCCGTTGCTTGCACGTTAATTCGCCCCATCAGTCAAATTTCCAATCTGTAAAAGTCAAAGAAAAATTAAATACACGCACTCTTTGGATTCAAAGAAAGGTGCCTCATCCAAAGAAAGGTGCCTCCAAGCTATCTGACAAATTTCAATCTGTAAAAGTCAAGTAAAATGAGATACACGCACTCTTTGGATTCAATGAAAGCGGCCTCCAAGCTATCAGACAAATTTCAGAATATTATCCCTAATTCCAAAGCATCCCAGAAAATCTTTCAGATATTCATGGCATCTTCATCTTCTCTGTATATAAATATCCGCATGAAGTCCTGCTTTACAGTAGCGGTACTGCAGGTTGGCAAAGGAGTTAAACATCAACGCTAGCCAGTAGAGTACTTTATACATACTTAGAAATTATCTCATCTATCCAGAGATGTATCCGTCGGGTTGGGATTCGTATTCATGCTTGCTGGGGTTCGTTGTTGTGAGTGTAAGTGTGGCGTTTTTGTTGTTGTTGAAGGGCAAAGATGGTGCAAACAAGAAAGGCAAACTGCCGCCTGGAGGCACCGGATGGCCTATTATCGGCGAGACCATCACTTTCTATCGAGATTACAATTCCCCGCAGCCTCGTCGGTTCAGTGATGATCATGAACGCAGGTAATCAGTTTTCTTCCCTGCTGATTTCCTAGATTTTTAGTTTTTGTTATTGGTGGCATGGTGCAATGTTATGTGAGTGGCCGTGTTGAGCTAGTCCAAGCTTCCCAAGTGTTATGGCACAGCCTACACAGGGTCGAGTTGCTCCTTGCATACACCTCAGGCTTAGCTTTTTTTTAAGGATGTTTTGGTAATGCAGGTACGGGCCGATTTTCAGATGTAATTTGTTTGGAACGGCACAAACAGTTCTGTCGGTAGATCCAGAGTTCAATAAGTACGTTCTGCAAAACGAGGGCAGGCTGTTTAAATCAAGATACCCGTACTCCACAAGAAACCTTATTGGCAAATACGGTCTGCTGGAGGTCCACGGAGAACTTCAAAGGAAGCTCCATGGAATGGCTGCCAATCTGATGAAGTATGACACCCTCACCACGGATTTCCAGGACGATATAGAACATGTCTTCCTCACCGGCATGAAGAAATGGGAATCGCAGAGAGAAATTCATCTTCAACCCAGCTGCCATCAGGCACGCTAACGCAATTACTTCTCTCTCTGTTTAATCATTATGTTTGTTTCGTTTTGATCTCTTCCCTTCAATTCGGAATTGGCTTCACGCAGATTGTTTTGAACTTGATGGGGAGAAACTCCTGCAGAAGAGATGCAAGAAATTTATCAGGCTTTTAACGATTTTGTGAAAGCCTTACTCTGCTTGCCTCTCAATATCCCCGGGACAGATTTCGCAAAGGGTATAAAGGTAATTAGTCTCAAATTCAATTGCTTTATTTTCTCAAAAATAAAGAGGATTGGTGTTTGTTTGTTCATTGAAAATGTAAATGGGTATTGCAGGCGAGAAAAACTATAATAAAAAAGGTTCACCAGTGCATAAAGGAGAGAAGACAGCATCCTGAAGTGGTCTATAATGATCTACTTGCTAAACTTTTAAGAGAAGGCACGTTTTCGGACGAAATAATTGCAGATATGATATTGTTTTTGCTCTTTGCCGGTTACGAGACTTCCTCCACCATCGTGGCATTCGCTGTCAAGTATATCACTCACAGTCCGCGAGCATTGGAAGAGCTGAGGGTGAGAGATTCGCTATAGCTGCTCATGTCATGTTTTTATCTTTGTAAAAAGTGATAGTGATAATTGGATAGTCTAACAAGAACATGAACACGTGAATTGTGCAGGCTGAGCATGACGCTCTCTTGAAGGCCAAAGGCAATGAAAAGCTGACAATGGACGACTTTAAGTCCATGAAATTTACTCACTGCGTGCGTACATAATCATCCATGAAATTCTGATCTAATTTCATCCATAATTTTCTAATTTCATCAGTAAGATTTATTTTGCATCATGTCTTTGGCATGGCAGGTCATAAAAGAAACTCTTCGCTTAACTAACGTAGCTTCAATTACTTTCAGAGAAACCAAACAAGACGTTACAGTGAAAGGTTGTGCTCTCCATGGCTTTCTTTTTTCCAATATGAACTGATTTTACATGTTAAATTTTAGTTTTTAAACAAAAACATGATGAGGTTACTCATTAAATTTACGTTTCTTTCATAAAAACCTAAAAACATATTAACATATTAATTCGAATGCCTCCTGTTATCACGTCCTCTCTCACTGCAGATTTTGTTATTCCCAAAGGATGGACGGTGGTGATTCTTTTGAGTGCGACTCATTTGGATGAGAAGTACTATCCTCAAGCTATGAAGTTTGACCCATGGCGCTGGGAAAACGAGGGTTATGTAGGATTCTGGCGCTCACAAATTTACCTTTGTACTCATTCAAATTATTATTATTTCAAACTCAAAATATAACGAAGTCAGTTTAAATTCAAATTCTTTTATATAATTATTTTCCTCTGTCGATTGACAGGATCTATCGAAAGATTCGTCGTTCATGCCTTTTGGGAAAGGTGCGAGGCTATGTCCAGGATATCACCTGGCCAGATTTGAAATAGCTCTGTTTCTGCATAGCTTCCTCACTAAATTCAGGTCAGATTATCTTTTCCCTCATATAGATTTGGATTGGTCAATGTGCTCGTGATGACTAAATTTAGTATTGAATTTAAATTCACTTTTGAAATGAATTGATAGGTGGGAGCCACTGGAAGTTGGCCCTGACATTTTATTTCCTCTACCGCACATGGCGAAGAGTTTTCCAATTCGACTGTCTCCTCGATGATTACACGAAGGGATACATGGTTGATACTGTCGCGTCGATGATTACAGGAAGGTTAATAGTTGTATAATGCTTATTAGTGGTTAAGTATTTTGCAATTTAACTGTTTTTATGATGATATAAAAGATAGATGGTTGATAGTTGTAGAGTGTTTGTTAGTGGAGAAGTATTTTCCAGTTCGTCTGTCTCCTCCATAATGATACCAAAAGATTGATGGTTGATAGTTGTAAAATGTTTGTTAATAAAAACTAAAGTTTATAATAATAATAATGTGATGTGTTAATGTAAGGTTTACAATAATATTTAGAATCTCTGTGAGTGTAGTTTACCGGTAAGGATGCCACTTGCATTATGGGTGATGTGAGCTGAGTTCAATAGGAAGTATTACTCAAAAAAATAATAATACTTGGAATCATCAAAAAAATATCTTACAAATTATACCCATGTTTGCGTTTTAGCTTTCCCTTACAATCAACAAATATTAATGTTTGCGTTTTAGCTTTCCCTTACAATCAACAAATATTAATTTTTTAAAGTGATAGCTTTCTTGATTTTGTGTTTCACATCAACATTTTATATTGCAACCTTGAACATAATAAGAGGTAAAATGAAATTAGTTTTCTTTAATAAATTTATATTTTATTTGACATTTAAAAGGATAATTAAATCTTTTGTTTATACAATATTTTTATATGTTATTTAAAATTGGGATGTGTTTAATTTGTATTATAATGATAATATAATGGTATTTTAATAATTTCATAATTATACATATCACTTAAATAAAATTATTTGTTTTATTTATATAATAGTTAAGGTTTTAGACTTTTTAAGAGAAACTTATGTTCAACAGGTTTTAGGCATTTTATGGGAAACTCACATTCAAGGGAGATCTCTTCCAAGAAGCCTAAATCCTTAACAAATATATACAAATATAAATGTAAAAGTAAAATTTTTCCAATATAAATATAAATATAAATATATATATATATATATATATATATATATATATGGAGAATATTGTTTTTCCAAATGACAAGGAACCAAGACAAAAAAATATTTCAAAAGATTTGCTTCAATTTTATCCATATGTACGGGAACATTTAAAGTGCCTAATGATGAGCTTTAAGAAAATACAATGGGTGTTGGTGAAGTGGGTGTATTTTAAAAAAAAAACATTATAACCATGATTTTTTCTAGATTTTAATTCTTCATTTCGTTAATATAGGGCAGTTAGGGGTGAAGAGTTGCATAGGCAAAAGAATACATGGATGAAACAAAATCAGAAATGGATGAAACGTTGAAAATCAACATAAATGAATGCCCAAATGTAAACAAAGACATAAAAAAATTATGTGAATGAAAAGTTCAAAAGTGTAATGTGAAAAAATGCAAAATGGGGATCGCTCTGTTTATGAAACTTACCATAGAATACTTATCCTCATGCGTTGGGAATCACCCCAGCTACACTTGGTCAACATTCATCAGGATTTACGTCTAGCAACAGTCGCTATCGGGATAATGTATGCAGTATCTCAAGCCAAAGTGATAACGGAATCCACCTTTGGTCTTGCTCAAGGGTTGGGGTTTTACGACCAACTCCTTGTTGTTTCAGTTACCACGTGATGTGTGGGGTTCTTTTTAAGTTGCATAAATGAAGCAAACAAGCATTCAAACTCTCCTATGCAAGAAAATAATTAGAGAACAAACATAATTTTTTTTGATAAAAGATGTTTAATACCTCTACCTCTTCTCTGCCCAAATTGGATGTCTCTGAATTTTTGCTCTGAAATAGTCCAACGTTTGAAACTTGGTACCTGTAAGCAACAGAACAAGCAACTTTAATTAGAAATTTAATCTTTAAAATCAAGGGAAAGAGGTCCCACCGTGATCACCACTGAAAGCATGAGGATACGAAAACAAAAAGGAATATGTTGAATACGATGAGTCTAGAACCAAACTTAACGCTAAAAGCCTATGTATTGAAAAATGCATAAAAAAAAGGAAAAAACATGAGCGAATCGACACAAGATAAAAGCAATATGGAATAAGGTCCTTTTTATTGATGTGCTTTCAAAGTCATGTTACAATACGTCTCCTTCCTTTTTAGGGGATAGGAGCATCAAATAGGTTTCTTGTCACATCCATGATAGCAATCCTTCTTCCGCGTGCCCACATGTAAGATGGGCGGACCAAAACATCACCGCCACTTTTTTGTATGAATTTTCACTCCTTCCTGCTATTTTGATGTCAAAAACCTACGTTCAAAGAAACAAAAAAGATTAGTAGCACCTGTAGATATAATAAAGCATGTATTTCCCAAGGCCTACTGTTAGTGTATGCATGAAAATATTAAAATGATTATCAAATGACCTCGGATTGACCTAAAATTTTGATAGAAGCATAAATATGTTATCAGAAGACCACTGCAAAAAGAACAGTTTAGAAATTCCTCACAAATTTGTATTCGCTCCAGGGTGGGACGAATAAGCTCGCAACAATTTGTCAGAAAGCACCCTCTTCAATGTCCTACTTAGGAAGCTCCAAATGACCTGCAAAGTTGGGGTTAGCTAATTGGGGGTGTTGTGGGAAGACCCAGATGGTCAGATTTCTCCAATTTGGCCTCCAACACCCATATTTTGATGATGGCATCTACAAGTTCGTAAAGGCGAGAAATGACAAAAACCTGGTCAAAATTGCTCAGAATGAAATGAAATTTAAACTGTAGCCTATTTAAAATATCTAGAATAAAATGCAAAAGAAAAACTAGAGAAATATATCATATATTTCTAATCATCCCGGGGTGGGGCGAATAGGACTGTGACAGTTTGGGGAGCGCCCGAGGGCAGGACGTCCACCATTTGGGACACTGTTTCAGCACCAATCCACTTGGTATGGGTCCAAAACTTATTATGGGGTGTTTTCGACAAATTTTGTGGATTTTTGTGGCTAAAAATCAGATTTTGGGTCTGGATTCGTGCTTCCAATAGTCACCCAATAACCTCTCTTTCGAATGAGAGATTAAGGATGTGAAGGCACAAATCGCAAGTGGGTATGTAAATTTGCAGCACTTCGTTTCTCAAATGCTCCTTCTTTGTATATCTTTTGGGTGAGAAAACTCATCAATTTATAGACCTTAGGGTCTCCTTGTTTGAAGTACGCATGCGAGGGCGCCACTTGAGTTAACTATCCTATTTTTAGAGAAAAGCTAATTCCCTGATTTAGAATATCCTTGCATGAGGTCTCTAAAATAAAGACATGCATTACTGAAGTCTCTCTCCTTGAATAAAATCTATTCCTCGCAATTACATGGCCTGAAGCCTCAGTTAACTGGTTTGACTTTTTTCCAGTCAAACTTGCTATTTGCCTCACCCTAGGGTGAATGCTGCTATTCATCCCTGGGTGGGACGAATGTCAGTTTGTATTCATCTCGGGGTGGGACGAGCAGAGAGCAAGGTGCCAAATTGACCTCTGACCTCTGACACTACTTTTGAAAGTCATTAGGACCACTGTTTAACCTCTAGGAGCTACCCTAGGGGATGTGTGTGTCAATGTGATTAGTGCTTGTCATCACATAATTGTATTGGTGTTGTTTTGGTGTCTACAGAACTTTGGTGCACCACTAGCCATGGTAAATATCACAAAACTATATAATGTCATACTTGTGAATTGATTAATGCCTCAAAATACAAGAAATCATTAGTATCTCATCAAGGAAAATAAATGTAGAGGGGATTCTTCCAACCTAAATCTCCAAGAAATATTCTTAGAATATTTTGATGTTTTACACTATTATATGAATCCCTTTCTTATTCACTTGCATCCAATAAAAATAAGGAAATAAAAAATATGGGCTTCAATGGGACCTCCTATGATTCTTGTGGGATAATTAGAAAGAGTTGTTTGAATAGTCATTGATGGTTAGATCTATAGGTATGAGCACATTTTGTACCTTCCATTAAAAATTTGTGATGTTTAAGGATTATGGAATGGTTCACATGTCCACCTATCATTTTTTGCATTGCTACAAAGATCCAAGATCGATGCCCTAATACCACTTGTAATGAAGCAACTAAAATTACAACAAGAACAATGACAATTCAATAATGCACAAAAGTAATCATTTACTGGAATAGTAAATCAAATTTAATGCTAAAAAATAAAAAATGTAAGTAACAAAATTTTATATTCCAAATCAATACAAATCCCATCCACTTAGAGAGAAAAGTATCATAGCCACTTGTAGAGGATGAAGTCTCATATATGCAGTGGAGGTGACTAAGATTCACGTATGAAATATGATACCAACTATAATATATCACATCCTTTTTATAGACTAAATATATAATAACACTAACCCTATTGCTCAATGACCGACTACCTTATCATAGGACCCAAGCTAACAATAATAAATATAGTTAGTGTGGCTATATTGGAGTCATTAAAAAGGAAATTATATGTAGCTTTTGTACATCATTGGTTATTGGCATAGATAAACATTTTATTTTAGAATGTGAGACATATAGTGATACACAAGCTAGTTATGTTGATACTCTAGAAGTGGAATCACTGTAAGAATTGTTTAAAGAGGAGAGAGTAAATAAAGTAACATAATTCATCATCAAAATCAATAACAAAAATTCAAAGTTGTAGAAGGAAAAATAATTAGGCTATATTTGGGGGTTGGTAGGTATAGTTATTTTTAAAATTCTTGTCCCATAAGTTGCTTTTAGCCTCATATTAAAAACCTTCTAATTTATTTTTATGAGGATAAAGCATTTAAAATTTTTATAGTTAAAACAAATATATAGATTTAAACATAGTTAATTCTTTACATAATATATTTTTATATTTAAAATAGAATTGATATTTTCAACATAAAATGTAAGTAATATTATTAAGATAAATAAGATTATGCATGATGGAGCTGTTAATATTTGATGTAAAGTATATTATATCAATGTCATTCATTTATAGGAATTTCTAAATTTATAAATATTAAATAACATTAAATCATGTTTATAAAGTTCAAAATTTCAAGTTATCAAACCTTCAAAAAAGTTAAAATTAATCCAACCAATCATATTGATGTATTTTTCACAAACATTCATGAAATATTTGATTTTTTTATATTTATGTATTTTAATCATTAAATAAAATACCAACAAGATGTTGGAGACTCTATTTCTAAGGTCATTAATTGTTAAATTAAATACCAATAAGATGTTGGAGACTCTATTTCTAAGGTCATTAATTGTTAAATTAGATGTCATCAGTAGTAAGGATCAAAATCAAAGAAATATATATTTTTTTAATTTAAAAGTTAGTTTTGCATAACACCTTTCAATAGCAAAGGGTTTGGAAAATATTTGACCCTTAATATGACAAATAAAAATAAAACTAGTCACACATCCTTTTTAATACACTGCAATAGCTCACTAAGCACCTATCACTCATAAGTACTAGGTATTTATGCATGTCAAAACTTGTTGATAATTATATATTGAAGAGGACTTGTTTCAACCACTTGAGCTTAGCTCCATATAATTTTTAAAATCCTAAATATACATGGGGTTCGAAGTTAAAGAACATGATTATGGGTTTGGATTCATAGTATGATTACACTTGACCCTTAGTTCATGCATTATCATAACTTTTCTTGTTACTTTGGAGTTCCCTCATAGTTCTACAAGTTCCTCACCTAAGGGAATGGTGTGAAACACCTCATTCCCCATTTTTATCCCAAAAAAATAGTTAAAATTATTACATTTTATAAATGTGAGCTAGATCTAGTTTAAAATTAGGAACTTTTATTATAGTGCATGTAATTAGAGAAAGATATCCTCATCAATATCACATTTACATACAAAGAAAAAAAAATGATCAAACAAGGTGACAAGGGCAACTCCAAAAGTTTTTTCATCAGATACTTTACTTTACTTAATTGTCATTTACACATGTGTCACATTTGGGTTATACTATTTTATGCTTATGGTTACCTCACATCACCTTCCTGTACTACTCTAACCTCAAGTATGATGGATAAAAATGAAGTTAATTGAATTTTTGGCCATCTAAAAAATCAAACTGATACAGTCACCTACAAGCTTTCAATTATCTATATCTATATTATAAATATAGAAGTCTACCTTATAAAGAGAAATAGTTCTTAATATCTTAAGATATCTAAACTAATATTTTTCCAATTGATTACATAGAATTAATTTGGTATTTATTTATATTATATTGTAATCATATATAGATATAGTATACATATAATAAAATCACTCACACTTATCTTGTGATCTAAACTTTTTTTTTAATAAAACCTAAAAATTATATCAATTTGATGCCATCAAAAATGCCAACAAAACTTTTTATTATCTCAAGTTGCCATTGACTTGTATCTTTCTTTGCAATGACAGATTATATATTCTTTTCACAATCATCTACTTTGGCTCACCCTTAAAAGGGTAGATTAAAATATAAACAACCACATATTAGGTTTACTAACCTACTTCTTAGCTTGGGTGATCCAAAAATGATAAATTAATTAACAAAAATATCATATGTCATTGATTTAAGAAAAAAAAGTCCTATCTTATCCCTCTGAATATGTACCATACATGTAACCCCACTAAAGGAAAATTGGCCCACAACTTAGAATCTATTAAAATCTAAGCTCTAATGTCAAGTCATACAACTACTTTTTCTATAGTCTTGTAGACATTATAAATTGGTTAAAATTGTTGATAGTTAAAGTTATTATAATTATAGTTAAAATTGTTGCATGTTAAAATTTTGACTTACATAAATTATGACTTAAAGCTTCCATAATTCATATTATACTTACAATACTTATGAAACAAACTACGTAAATGAGAAAATTTTGAACCAAAATTTTGGATTACACTTGGTCAATCGGGTTTAGGGGTTTAGATGATAAAAAAGATAGATTAGTTCCCCAACCCCTAACATGTTTCAATCAAATTTTCATTGGAACATCATTTCACATTGCATGTGGAGCATTTTATACTGTTGTGTTGATATTTGTCAGTCAGCATGTAGTCCTTTGCTTTGAAATAGTTGAAGCTTCCTCGTACCATAATATATGCCCAAATCGAAAAGGCACCATATGTTGAACTTTTAGACTCGATGAAAATGGACAACTTGGACATGGAACCATTGATAATAATTTTTTGCCAAAACCTATTGATGGATTTCTAAAATATGCTTCACTGAAGTTGCTTGAATGTTGTTTATTTCATGTTGGTGTTTTGTTCGAGTTAGGTGATGTTTGGATTTGGGGAATGGAGAAGGGTCTTGGTCTTTTCCCTAACCTTAGACCACTAGGTTTAGGTGGTGGAGATGCACTTTACCCTATAAAATTAGTATATGAGAGGTAAGATGATCCATTATATTCTGGTCTTGTGGATGTAGGTTGTGGTGTTGCCCATACTATTGTCGTTACAAATATTGGTTCAAAAAATTGGGCTTGAGGTTGTGGATAGAATGGTATTTTATGAAGAAAAAGTATACTTGATATTTTGGTACCTTGTCCAGTTAGTTGGCCACCCCTAAGTTCGTTGGACAATAAGGATGATTAAAAAGAGATGATTGACAAGATAATAAAATAAAAATATGACTCTGACTTGGATGAACTTGTAAGTTTGAAAAATTGAAGATAATGGAGATGAGCAACAAATTATATTTAACAGAGGAAGAAGTGTAGTTTCTAACGGCTAAGTTGGCTATAGTTGAAGGTTATCAATGGTTTAGCTTATAGTTTTTTCAAGGCTTCTAGAGGTCTACAACATGGATGTCATATTTTCTGTCTCCTTTTTATTTTGGTAGTAGAAGTTTTGAGTAGATTGATTGAAGAATAAAAAATACAAGAAATGATCAAAGGTATCAAAAACGATAACTCTATAAAGGTAACCCATTTGCTCTTTGCAGATGATGTTTTAATTTCTAAAAATGATACATGGAAGGAATACTTAAAGTATAAAGAAGTGTTGAACCTATATTGTATGACTACATGAATGGAAATAAATCTACAAAAAAATAGAAATAGTCTTTAGTAGGTTTCAACTAAGGCAAATAGAAGCAAGCAATGAGAATGTTTTGTTTCAAACAAATAGACTTTTATAAAGAGATAAAATATTTAGGATTCCCTCTGTTGCAAGTGTGAATGGGGTTTTTTCATAAGAGGCTTAGAAAAATCTCTTTCCTAAGTCTAAGTGTGAAAGCTCCCTCATTTTGTCGGCACACTTTGTCGGCGAAATTCTTCTTCCTAACTCCCCTCCTATCTTTCTTCTATATTCCCTCCTTATCCCTCCATTTCCTCCTTATCCCTCCGTTATTCCTTCTTCCCCCTTATCCCTCCAACTCCCTTCGCCGACGTCTTCCCTCTATCTCTCCAACCACCCACCTTATCCCTCCGTCCTTTTCTTTCCCACCGACTTCTTCTCTATATATTTCCATATGCATGTAATGTAATGTTAGTTGGTGAAATTTTAAATAATATTTTCTGCTTCATATTTTAATTATTTTTCTACTGTTATTATACAGTTAGCCACCTGCACTTGGTCCACTTCTGGTATTAGAGCGGGCACGGTTCCTAGGCAATGCGAGGTCAGAGCGGGCATGATTCTTGAGGCAGGCATGCATCTCGAAGCAGGCTGCTAGTAGGGCTCCGATCTCGAGGGGAATCGCGAGCAAGCTCAGGCACGGATCCCAAGGCAGTTCGAGCACGGATCCTGAGGTGACTGGACGTGACACATGGCGGCACGAGGATGCAACACATGGTAGCAGCAGACGTGGCAGTGACATAGATTTTGAGGTGCTGACTGGGCGGCACGTGGATCGAGGCTGACATGGCAAAGTGTGATTGGCTGACGAGACGGCACGTGGTTCGAGACAAGGTGACATGGCGGCATCCGATTAGTCAAAAAATTTGCCACGTGGCAAGTGTGCATTGGTCAACGTGTGCAGACGTGGCAGATTGCAGTTCATAGAAATTGGCGGCAAAATACGACGTGTGACTGCCCGAAGGCAGTCAATGTTTAGAGTGTGCCTTCGGGTTTAAAAACCCTTGTGCACCTCCCACACGGTGAATGTGGGATAAAACCCACGATTTAAAAAATAAAAATAAAACTCGGTCGACATCATAATAAATATAACAACGCTCCTTTCCATACTCGTCCGAGCACTTGGCGTGGCGGATAGTGTCGTTGGTTTGCTTGATGGAGGTCCGGGGGTCGAATCCCGCCGGGAAATAAAAGAAATTTTTTTTTTTTTTTTTTTTTATTTTCTCGTCGAGGAAGTTAAAAGGGCGGAAGCCCTGTTTTGTTTCAGCCGACCGCCGTGGTGCAGCGGCAAAGCATCCGCGTGCTAGTGGGGAGGTCGCGGGGTCAAGTCGCGGCAAAGGTAAAAAAAAAAAAAAAAAAATTAAAGTTTTATAAGGTTTTAATTTTTTATTTAAAGTTTTAAAATTATTTAATAAATTTAAATTATATATTTATTTAACATTATCTTTTTAATAATAAATTTAAAAGATAATTTAAATAAAATATAAAAATTTATTAAATTTTTTTTTTTAACTTTAGAAAAATTTTAAAGCCTTGTTTGAAGAGATTTTTTGAAAAAAGAGAATTAATCTGCCCGTGAAATGTTAGATGTTCCGATCTGAGGGGTGCTATAATGCACTGCTCTCAATTTTGAAACGAGAGACACCGGAATCCTTTGATGCAAGGGTTCGACGAACAAGTCTCCGTACAGTGTTTTGTCAACTTGAGAATCAAGTGATAGCTCACCTAAGAAAGTCGGATTCAGGGTATGAGGCAGATTCAGAAGACAATATCTTCGAAAAGAGGATTGAAGAGTTTGAGACTGAGCAATTTGTTTTTGATGTACAATCAAATTCTAGTTACACACTAGGTGTACCGATAGCTAAATCGAGTGAGAGCTATACTCCATGCTCTCCTGAACCTGAACCAAAAGAAGAAGAGGAAGCCGAAGAGGAAGAGGAAGAAGAAGAAGAAGCCAAAGAAGCAGAGAAGAAGAAGCAGTTGAAGAAGAAGCAGCAACAGAAGAAGAAGATCCTGCAGAGCCTAAAATCATTGTCATCAGCAGCAGTTCTGAAGTAGAACTTGAATGTACTAAAAATGTGAGATTTGATTTGAATAATTAATCTCTTTGTACTTATTTAAAGTACTTGTTTGCTTTGAATAAAGTTTGTTTTCATTCTGCAATGGCATCCAATACTAGTCTTCTGATTCCTGAGTTTAATGGAGGCAACTATGAATATTGGTCTATTAAAATGAAAACCACTGTAGACACCAAAACAGCACCAATCCGATTATGTGACTGCAAACACTGATCGCTTTGACAAACACAGCCCCCAGGGCAGCCCTCTAGAGGTTAAACAGTGGTCTTAACCACTTTCATAGCAATTTTGTAAGGTCAAGAAGCAATTTGGCACACTTGGACACTTTGCCCAGTATTCGTCTCACCCAGGGACGAATTCAAAATAGAATCCGTCCCACCCCAGGACGAATTCTGAATCCGTCCCTGGGTGGGACGAATTCTAAGCTTAACGGGCAAAAAGGCAAATGGTGCCAAGTGGCAGCCCAGAACAGTCAGTTAAGGACTCCTGCATTGCACGCGTGTGTAGGTGGACGAGAGGGGCCGTTAGAAGAGCTGTTACAAAAAGCATTTATCAAAGCTCAAGTCAATGGAGGACTCCCCTCCCTCATGGGAAGACAAGGCGCCACATGGCGCCTATGGCCAACACATGGCATTTGTGCTTCCCTCCCAAAAGAGACCCCTTGGGTCTATAAAAGGTGGGACTTTTCTCACCCAAAATAGACAGAGTTGAAGGAGTTTTCAAGCAACGAAGTGCTGCCGAGTTGAAGACCCACTTGCATCCCTTTTGGTTCACCTTCCCACATCCACCAATCTCTTTTGCAAGGGAGGTTGTTGGGTGGCCTTTGGAAGCTCGAACCTTACCCAAATCCAACGCATGGACACCAGAACCAACCAATTCGCCGACCCCCCAATCCTAAGAAGGTTTTGGGCCCATCCCTGGTGGATTGGCTCCAAAATCGAGTGCCAACGGTGGGAGGCCCACTTGGGCACCCCCGCACCTCCCAAGTCCTATTTTTAGTTTTTGAGCATTTTAGATTATTTTTTAGATTGCATTTTGTGTTATTAGGTTTGATTAATCCATAGCTGCAATTTTGTAACTTTTGGTCAGATTCTAGGATGTTTTGTATTGCTTTGTCGTTTCGCTAACTTGCAGGTGTCAAGGTCAAATTCCCGAGGGTGGAGGCCAAATTGGGAAAATCCGACCATCTGGGTCGTCCCAAAATGGCCCCAATTACATAACCCCCCTATTTGCGAGGCGTTTTGCAGGTCTCGGGATCCGACATTGGAGCAACGACGAGTCGGTTTCTTCAACACGGAAGAATTCGTCCCACCCGGGGACGAATTGCGATCGAATTCGTCCTGCCCAGGGACGAATTCCAGTTGAAGGTAGATTGGCCAGCTGTCTCAGTGGCGGTGGCCTTTCGGTAACTTTTCTTACCTTCTGTCAAGTTTTGAAGCAATTTGGACTCACTGTAATTACTGTTTCAGGCAAATATTTACATGCATATTTCGTTAGTTTTAGAGAGCAAACGCTTTTCATTTGCGGCAGGTGCTACTGACATCTTGGTTGTTTCTTTGTTCGCAGGAGAAGCAGCAGAGGTGAAGAACTCATCGACATCAGCGGCGGCATCATCTTGGCCCGCCCATTGCAATCGTGGGCACGCGGAAAGAGGAATCATTCAGTGATTGTAATCAAACTCTATTTGCGCTCCTAGCCCCTGAAAAGGGAGGAGACGTCATTGTAACAGAGATCAAGGGATATTAATGAAAGGGCTGTGTTTTCTCTATTTGATTGTGTCTCTTCCAATGTGTTTCTTTTCCATTTCATGCAATTTACATTTCTAGGACTTAAGCGTACTTAATTTTGAATGCAATCGCACTTGGTGTTTCCTTTGCCCGAAATCTCGTGCTTTCAGTGGCGATCACGGTGGGACTCTGTTCCCTGGTTTTTAAAATCACAGAAACTGATCAAAGTTTTGTGTTTGTGCTTGACAGGTACATTTTTTTGTTGCAGACTGCTATTCGTCTCTGACAGGGACGAATTCTTTTCTGCAATTCGTCTGACCCTGAGACGAATTCAAATTCGTCTCTGGGAGGGACGAATTCTGTTCTACAATTCGTCTCCCAGAGGGACGAATTCCTGTCTGCAGATTTTCAGAGCAGAAATTCAGAGACAACAGGAGCGAGCAGAGAAGAGGTAGGGATTTTTATCATCTCTGTTAAATTTTTTGTTTCTGTTTCTGTTTCTTTGACTGTTTTCATTTTAGCTTGCATTGCATTAGGAAAAGTCATGTATGCTAGTTTCATTTTTGTTGAATAAAACGAATCCCACACACATCACGAAACAATTTTAAACCAAGGAGCTGGTCGTAAGACCCCAACCCTTGATCAAGACCATTGGTGGATTTCATCACCACCTTGGCTTGATTTGCATCCATTTCCCGATTGTCAACTGTTGTTAGGCGTAAATCCTGACGAAGACAGACCGAGCGTAGCTGGGGTGATTCCCATGCGCGCGAGGATAAGTTTTCTATGGTAGGTGCCATTAACGAGGACAATCCCCCTTCCGTACCGCCTACGTACCACGTACCTTCTGCTCTCACGTACCTATAGTCTCCCTCTCGTAAGGGCGGGTATATAGAGAGGTTGGTATATCGGCCTGGTTGGTATATTGAAGGGGCGACCTTTTGGGAGTTATAAGAGCCTACATGATGCATTTAAACGTTCTACAAAACCTACAAAAACAAAAACAAAACACCAAAATGCACTAAACCAGTCTAGGGCACACCAAGAATCCTTAAAAGAGATAATCACGGTTTTGTGAATGTGTGTGTTTAATTCTGCTTAGTGTAGACAAAAAAAAAATCATTAAAAACAAAGATAAAAAAATCTACGCATTTTGTCATTTTCTCCAAAAAGCTCCAAGGATTCCCGTAATCGCTTGGTCACTCCAAAATGCCCCAAAGGTGTCCATGAACCCTTTGGTCAACCCAAAAGCACCCCAAATGTGCCCATAAGTGATGCGGGACCATCCAACAAAATATGGGAAATCTTACATTTTTCCCTAAATTTTAGTGCATCTTGCCGGGGCCATAACTTCTCAACCGTAGCTCTTGTGTTTTAGGGAGTTAGTTGGGATAATTTTAAACAAATATGATTCCCTAGAATCCTATTTGCCCAAAAAATTCAGTTTTGGGGCCAAATTCCATCATCTAGTGCCCCGAAATTAGGTTTTAAAATTGGGCACGTAATTCTATGCACTTTTTGAGCTGTTCGGATGTCAATATCTCCTAATGTATTCAGAGCTAGGGCTTGAAACTTCATTTTTGTCTTATCTACTATAAGAGGGATGCACACACCAATTTTGGGCCCCATCTAACTCATTTCAATTTTTAGGGTTTTTAGAGAGACATCGTCATGGTGCTAACCCATAGCCAAGCCCAATCACGGGCGAAGGCTATGGGGGATGTCCCAGGAGGCACGAGTCACCTCCATTACAATCCCAAGGATTTGGTCATACCACCTTGGCGACCTAACACACAATGCAGTCCCCTCCACACCTTAAAGGAAAGGGACTACAGGGGCACCTCTTCGAGGAGCACTCCTATTCAGCATAGCATTCAACACACACCCTTCCATGAGGGGTATAGTCATAAGAGAGCTCCCTTAGATGCTCGCTATGAGCGGTCATCGCACGATGAAGTGCTAGGTCAACATAGGGTTCGATGGGAGGAACCACATGATTACATTACCCCTCCACCCCCACTAGTTGTCAGGACTACAAAGACAAATCCAGAGCACAAGGCTCTTCGGGCAGGGTGAGATAGCTCCGTCCACCCCCTTTTCACTTATGAAAGAGAGCACGAGGAAGACATCTACCTTCCTCGAGAGCAATATACCGTGCGGGAGCAATACGCCTTCGCACCTGCTATCTATCAGGACCACTCACTGAGGCCAAAGCCCCGAGAGAATGTTGCTACCCCTAACAGAGGGATGTGTCCTATAGAGATCTTGGATCACTACGACCGAGATTTTTATCTAAGAGAGGCATCTAGGCCTTCTAGACATGAGGCGGTGGGACCAACTATCGTAGAATCTACCGAATATATCACACATCTCAAGCAACTCACGCAACTTGAGCTCGAACGACTACCGTTAGAGGAACCGTACCATATTAACGAAGAGCACCTTCAATGCCAGAAGGATGAGCTATTCCAACACACTATGCAAGAAAGGACTCCAACCCCTCACATGCATAAGACAAAATATTTTGAGTGGCACAACCCATGGGGGAAGATAGGTCATCGCGACCTCATCAAAAGCTACCCCCAACACCTCCTAGACAGGAGCGGGAAGCTACTCTCCCGATTCCTGAAGCACCACCCCCGACGCCTCCTAGACATGAATGGGAGGCCGCTCCTATAACCAATGATGGGTGCCTTCCTCAGACATCCACCCAGGCTTATGAGCCACCCTTAGAAATTCATCAAGAAGCCTCTAAGGAATCAGAGCGCGAAGAAGAGCGGGATGAACTGCCCTACCAAGGCATGGGGGTGCCATCTGGCCACCCCTCCATAAGCCCCAAGTTCCTCAACAAGAACCAACCAAAGAGGAGGAGTTCAAATCTCCCGATACATGCAAAGCACTAGAGCACTTAGAGTTGGTAGAGACCAAGATTTTGGAGCTCCCAAGGCCCAACTTACATAAGGCTCCTTTCGAAGAGGATCAACCTTTAACCATAGGGCTACCTGATGATGCAGTCCTCCATGTCTCAGAATCTCCAGATTTTGATGAGCTATACACATTGTCCGAAGGTGAGGATGAAACAGACATAGCCCATAGCAATCACATGCGACAACATCGACATCCCATAAACATCGATGAAGCATGTCAACAAATAAACATAATACTAGGGCATGAGTGGCGTGTTAACCCACCGCAGTGGGACCAAGCATTACATCCACCACTTTGGGCACACAAAGAGCAACTTCCACCAAGAGACATCATAGCAACATCAGTGCCGCGGGCGGACCACTGTCCTCATCTCCGTGCATAGGGCCGATCCATTCATGCCCATACCTCTAGAGCCAGATCCGGAGTGCAAAGACCATCAAGCTGGGGGTACCTCTATCCCCTGAAGAACCATAATCCAAACCAAAAAGCTCCAAGGATTATCGCAATCTCTTGGTCACCCAAAAAGCTCCAAGGATTATCGCAATCTCTTGGTCACCCAAAAAGCTCCAAGGATTATCGCAATCTCTTGGTCAATCCAAAAAGCTCCAAGGATTATCGCAATCTCTTGGTCACCCAAAAAGCTCCAAGGATTATCGCAATCTCTTGGTCACTCCAAAAAGCTCCAAGGATTATCGCAATCTCTTGGTCACCCAAAAAGCTCCAAGGATTATCGCAATCTCTTGGTCAATCCAAAAAGCTCCAAGGATTATCGCAATCTCTTGGTCACCCAAAAAGCTCCAAGGATTATCGCAATCTCTTGGTCACCCAAAAAGCTCCAAGGATTATCGCAATCTCTTGGTCAAACCAAAAATCTCCAAGGATTATCGCAATCTCTTGGTCAATCCAAAAAGCTCCAAGGATTATCGCAATCTCTTGGTCAATCAAAAAGCTCCAAGGATTATCGCAATCTCTTGGTCACCCAAAAAGCTCCAAGGATTATCGCAATCTCTTGGTCACCAAAAAGCTCCAAGGATTATCGCAATCTCTTGGTCAACCCAAAAAGCTCCAAGGATTATGCATTCTTGGTCAATAAAAGTCAAATTATGCATTGTAAAAAAAATCAAGAAATTCAAAAAAAACAAAACAACAAAAATCATCAAAAACAACAAAGATTTGCATCTCAATTCTAGGCATACTCGAATTCATCAAAAACAACAAAAACACCATGCATAACTTTTACCACACTACAGTCAGTGGTCTGGGAATGTACCAAGAGTTTCGATGATTCAGTCATCATTTTCCTCTTTAGCCATGTAGTGTATCAAGTCGAACAGATTTTACGAAGGTAGAGTCATACTTGAAATACACCTTGTTACGTAACATCCCAACACAAATCAAAACACTAAAAATTCCCAAATTGTGTGAACGAAAGACGAAAACTGCAAAATAATCTAGGTCACCACAAGCGAAACGGTTATCTTGCTCATCCCCCTGTGCGAATGACCCCTAGAATGCTGAGAGTTGGCAAAAGGACAAGCATCCTCCCTACCCAATTCCCTAAGAATCCCTAAAGTTCTCAACAGTTGCAAAACACAAAAATTTGCAAAATGTCAAAACTCCAAATTTGACAAACTATAGTGCACACATCAAAAGGCACAAACAACAGTGATTTTCATCACTCCATATCCCCAATCCCTTGCTCGAAAGAAAAACAAATCAAAATAAACGAGTGATCTCATCACTACAATGAGCAAGTATCCTAATACAATTGAAGAAAAGAAGGGAGTTGACCTTGAATCCCTGGAACTCTCGACATTCTATAGGTCATAAGGCAAGCTTCAGTACCAATTTGGTTGATAGCCTATCGGTAACAGGAGTAAACCTCCCGCATGACGATATATCTGTCACATTAACTTGCGTACGAGATCAATGTTTGCATGTGGATGAGCTAGCTTATGGCATCCTGGATTACACCGCAGATTAATCTTAGTACATACAACAAAGGAATTCGTGGAGCTAATTAGGTGATCCTCGGTACGAGGTTCGGTTGAAAGCCCATCTGCAACTGGCGGTATCCTAACAAATACCACTAAATGAACTCAATTGCACACACAGGGATGTGAAATAACTTGGTCAAAAACAAGTCCGATTCATACCTTGGTCAAAAGTCTTGTAAGATAAAGTACAATCATGGCTAGTGAGTTAAAACCGTCTGAGTCTCAGAAAACCTTAGCTACATTTCTAAACCAACTGCGCTACTTTTCATCCTTATAATACCATCAAAAAAATACAAAAATAGAAAAACCATGTATACATGTAAAGCCATACATCACAACAATCGCCTAAAAACAAAATAACAGAGTTCTAAACAGTCCTTGGTGCCATAGCCAAACATCACAAACCCCATTCATCCATTTCATATCTGCATATCACATATAAATCAAAACCATTTGCATTCATCATAGCATATGCATCCATCAAAATAAATCAACATGCATACATCCATATTCATCAACCATCATGCACAAGATCAAAGAAAATCAAAACAACAAAAACAACAAATAAATGCAACACAAAAACAAAAAGCAATAAACATTGCCAGACACAAGTGCTCTTGCACTTAACCTCTTGGCATAGAAAAACTGATGTCAGGGTCTACATTGTCGCTATCCTACTCCCTAAGAAGGCTACCATAGCCGGACCGCTCCACGGGAAGATGGATTTTTAACAATTTCATCCCCAAACGGCATCACAAAAGGGTCAAAACCCACTCAAAAACAAACAAAAATGCAACACAAAAACAAAAAGCAATAAACATTGCCAAACACAAGTGCTCTTGCACTTAACCTCTTGGCATAGAAAAACTGATGTCGGGGTCTACATTGTCGCTATCCTACTCCCTAAGAAGGCTACCATAGCCGGACCGCTCCACGGAAGATGGATTTTGACAATTTAATCCCCAAATGACGTCACAAAAGGGTCAAAGCCCACTCAAAAACAACAAGAAAATCAAAACAACACAAAAAGCAATAAACATTGCCGGACACAAGTGCTCTTGCACTTAACCTCTTGGCATAGAAAATTGATGTCGGGGTTAAAAATTATCACTATCCTACTCCCTAAGAAGGCTACCATAGCCGGACCGCTCCACGGGAGACGGATTTTTGAAAATTTAATCCCCAAATGGTGTCACAAAAAAAAAAAAAACAACAAAAACAATAAAAAATGCAACATAAAAACAAAGCAATAAACATTGCCGGACATAAGTGCTCTTGCACTTAACCTCTAGGCAAAGAAAATCGATGTCGAGGTCCAAATTATCGCTCTCCTACTTCCCCAAGAAGGCTACAATAGCCGGACCGCTCCACGGGAAGTTAGATTTTCGATGATTTCACCTCATTACGGCATCACCAAAAGGGTTAACACCCACCAAAAATAGGTCCAAATGTTGGAAAAATTGCACACGCTTAACGGTAAACCCTCTAAAGGCACCCTTGCACAAGTCATCTTGGGTCAAGCGACTCGTCGCTTCTCTCACGAAGGTCATTCCCTCATCGATTCGTCGCTTGAGGGGGTAGTCACACTTAGTCACCAACCAACAATCACACACCCAATTAAGGAAAACGACATGCATTCAAAGAATCATTGACAAAGACAATCACGCTCCTAGCTTGGGGCGATAAACAAGCAACAATCAAATCAATCAAACACTTGGCATTTCGTGAATCATGAACACAAGGTTCCCCCCGAGGATAAAAACGCCCTTCACTTGTTCATGGTCGATCAATGTCTAAGTTCAAGTCACACCTCACCAAAATAGGTTAATACTTGAAATCAAATTCCTTAGCTCGTCGAAGCAAGGATTCAAGAATGCATGCCCTTTCCATACTTGGGGCATCAAAAGTTGGTTAGGTTACCAAGAAACCCTAATCATTAGTGCTTTGGTTATCTATTTTTGCTCAGCACTGCGTCACCCGCGGCGCTTCCCAAAAAGGGGCATCTGTAGACACCAAAACAGCACCAATCCGATTATGTGACTGCAAACACTGATCGCTTTGACAAACACAGCCCCGGGGCAGCCCTCAGAGGTTAAACAGTGGTCTTAACCACTTTCATAGCAATTTTGTAAGGTCAAGAAGCAATTTGGCACACTTGGACACTTTGCCCAGTATTCGTCTCACCCAGGGACGAATTCAAAATAGAATCCGTCCCACCCCGGGATGAATTCTGAATCCGTCCCTGGGTGGGACGAATTCTAAGCTTAACGGGCAAAAAGGCAAATGGTGCCAAGTGGCAGCCCAGAACAGTCAGTTAAGGACTCCTGCCTTGCACGCGTGTGTAGGTGGAGAGAGGGGCCGTTAGAAGACTGTTACAAAAAGCATTTATCAAAGCTCAAGTCAATGGAGGACTCCCCTCCCTCATGGGAAGACAAGACTGCCACATGGCGCCTATGGCCAACACATGGCATTTGTGCTTCCCTCCCAAAAGAGACCCCTTGGGTCTATAAAAGGTGGGACTTTTCTCACCCAAAATAGACAGGTTGAAGGAGTTTTCAAGCAACGAAGTGCTACCGAATTGAAGACCCACTTGCATCCCTTTTGGTTCACCTTCCCACATCCACCAATCTCTTTTGCAAGGGAGGTTGTTGGGTGGCCTTTGGAAGCTCGAACCTTACCCAAATCCAACGCATGGACACCTGAACCAACCAATTCGCCGACCCCCAATCCTAAAAGGTTTTGGGCCCATCCCTGGTGGATTGGCTCCAAAATCGAGGGCCAACGGTGGGAGGCCCACTTGGGCACCCCCGCACCTCCCAAGTCCTATTTTTAGTTTTTGAGCATTTTAGATTATTTTTTAGATTGCATTTTGTGTTATTAGGTTTGATTAATCCATAGCTGCAATTTTGTAACTTTTGGTCAGATTCTAGGATGTTTTGTATTGCTTTGTCGTTTCGCTAACTTGCAGGTGTCAAGGTCAAATTCCCGAGGGTGGAGGCCAAATTGGGAAAATCCGACCATCTGGGTCGTCCCAAAATGGCCCCAATTACATAACCCCCCTGTTTGCAGGCGTTTTGCAAGTCTCGGGATCCGACATTGGAGCAGCAGCAGGTCGGTTTCTTCAACACAGAAGAATTCGTCCCACCCAGGGACGAATTGCAGTCAAAATTCGTCCCGCCCGGGACGAATTCCGGTTGAAGGTAGATTGGCCAGTTGTCTCAGTGGCAGTGGCCTTCTGGTAACTTTTCTTATCTTTTGTCAAGTTTTGAAGCAATTTGGACTCACTGTATTCATTGTTTCAGGCAAATATTTACATGCATATTTCGTTAGTTTTAGAGAGCAAACGCTTTTCATTTGCAGTAGGTGCTACTGACATCTTGGTCATTTCTTTGTTCGCAGGAGAAGCAACAGAGGTGAAGAACTCATCGACATCAGCGGCGGCATCATCTTGGCCCGCCCATTGCAATCGTGGGCACGCGGAAAGAGGAATCATTCAGTGATTGTAATCAAACTCTATTTGCGCTCCTAGCCCCTGAAAAGGGAGGAGACGTCATTGTAAGAGAGATCAAGGGATATTAATGAAAGGGCTGTGTTTTCTCTATTTGATTGTGTCTCTTCCAATGTGTTTCTTTTCCATTTCATGCAATTTACATTTCTAGGACTTAAGCGTACTTAATTTTGAATGCAATCGCACTTGGTGTTTCCTTTGCCCAGAATCTCGTGCTTTCAAACCCTTTTGATAGGAAAATGTCTTTGGGATGTAGTCGAAGAAGGCTATATAGAACCAACTGCTGCTGAATGGGCAGCTTTCTCTAATGCTGATAAAAATGCTGAGAAAATAAGCACAAAAGAATAATGCTTTTGCCCTTTATCACATTCATGCTGCCTTAGATAAAAGTATCTTCCCTAGGGTTGCATCTTATGTAATTGCACAAGATGCCTGGAATGCCCTAAAAGAAAGCTATAGAGGTAGTGACCAAGTGAAGCAGGTAAAGCGCAAACTTTGAAACAAGATTTTGAGAATCTCAAGATGCAAGAGAATGAAAGATTCGAGAGATTACTACGTGCGAGTGAAAGCGATGAGTCGACAAAATGGTCACACTAGGGGAGGATATTAAGCGAGAGATGATGGTGAAGAAAGTGTTGAGAACACTTCTTCCTAAATGGAATTCTGTTGCAATAATTATTGAAGAATCCAAAGACTTAACCACATTGTCTTTTGATGCATTAACTGGTTCACTTCTCTCACATGAAGAGAGGCTACAGGAAACTCCTACCACCAGCTATGGAGGAGATGACAAAGCTTTTGCCACACATGAAGGAAGAGGTAGAGGCCGAGGCAGAGTACAACAAAGAGGTAGAGGCAGGAATAATCAAAGAGGGGGAACTCCTAACAGAGGAGGATCATCCAACAGAGGTGGAAATCAGAATAGAGGAGGACAACAGCAATATAGAGGGAAACAATCTGGCAAAGGAAAAGGAGGAGATAAATCAAAGCAAGTTTACTACAATTGTGGCAAACCTGGCCATTATGCTCGAGATTGTTGGTCAAAGACTTCACAAGGAAGCAGCAGCAACCAGAGCAGTCAGTTTGGGAATTTTGGAGAAGAGGAATAGTCCTCAAATCTCTTTCTTTCTTATGGCCAGAAAGAGCAAAATATGAATGATACATGGATTTTGGACACTGGGTGTTCAAATCACATGAGTGGAAAGGAAGAACTCTTTGCTACTTTAGACTCCTCATACAAATCCAACATCCGATTGGGAGATGACAAGTCATTGGAAGTTGAAGGCATTGGAGCTATGGAGGTTCCAACGAAAGAAGGCGTCAAGCAAGTAAGTGATATCTATTACACTCCTCATCTTCAACACAATCTTCTAAGTGTTGGTCAAATGCTTGAAAAGAATTATAAGTTGATTTTTGATGAGGGTAAATGCACCATTTTTGACAAGAACAATAGTAATAGAATCATTACACAAGTGCCAATGTCGAAGAATAGATTATTCCCTTTGAATTTTAGCCAGCCAGGAGGAAATAAGTTAGCAAATGTTGCAATTACCAATTCAAGTGTCTTATGGAACTTGAGATATGGTCACTTGAATTCAGCAAGTTTGAAGATGCTAACTTCACAAGCAATGGTGACTAGACTTCCCAAAATTCAAGATAGTAAGGAATTATGTGAAGGGTGTGCCTTGGGCAAGCATGCTAGATCAAAATTTCCTCATGGGCAAGCATGGCGGGCCAGCTATCCTCTTCAGTTGGTACATTCAGACATCTGTGGTCCGATGCGGATCAAGAGTCTAGGTAACCACTCTTACTTCCTACTTTTCATTGATGATTGCACAAGAATGTTTTGGATATATTTTTTGAAGCATAAGGATGAAGCATTTGCATGCTTTGTTGATTTTAAAGCAAAAGTTGAAAGTGAGAGTGGATATTATGTAAAATGTCTTAGATCAGATAGAGGAGGAGAATACTCCTCTAATCAGTTTTTGAATTTTTGTAAACATCATGGCATCAAGAGGCAGTTCACCACTGCCTACACTCCACAGCAAAATGGTGTAGCAAAAAGGAAAAATCGCACCATTGTGGAGATGTCAAGATCAATGCTTCAGACAAAGCATTTGAGTAATGCATATTGGGGAGATGCAACAAGGACTAGTGTTCACATCTTGAACAGAAGTCCTACTTCAAGTTTGAAAGGGAAGACACCTTACCAAGCCTGGTATGGTAAGAAACCAAATGTGAAGTATTTCAGAGTATTTGGTTCATTGGCATATGCTCACATTCCTGATGAGCTGAGAAAGAAGTTGGATCCAAAGAGTCAAGATTGCATTTTTGTAGGATACTATGAAAACACAAAGGGTTATAGACTCTACAATCCTATGACTCGAAAGATAGTGGTTTCTAGGGATGTGATTTTTGATGAAGGGGGAGAGTGGGGTAAGCCCCAAATATATAGTGATGTTGAGTCACATGATACAAGTTCTCAGCAGGTGCAGTAGCAGATACCACAGAAAGGCAAGAAATCTCCACCTTCAAGCCCAAGTTCTTCTAGTTCATCTTCCTCACCAAGTCCTTCTCCACAGAGACCTGCAAGTTCCTCACCAATGGACATTGATGTTCCATACAAAGGTAAGAGAACTTTACAGTATCATCCATCCTCTCAGATGTTGGATAAATTTTTTTCAAGAAGATATACTAGGAGTCAAGCTAGTGAAATGGAATTTGTTTTACACAGATTAGAAAGGATGCACTTGTATGGTGATGATGAATCCCAGCAGGAACCTAGGGGAGATCAAGTTAACTATGCTTTGTTAACTAGTGCACAACTTGAACCTTCTAGTTATGAGAAGGCATGTACTCAGAAGATTTGGAAAGATGCCATGAAAGAGGAGATAACCTCTATAAAAAACAACGACACTTGGGAGCTCGTGAAGCTTTCGAAAGGAAAAAAATGTGTTGGCTGTAAATGGATCTTCAAGACCAAGTTTAATGCTGATGGAAGCATTGAGAAGCATAAGGCAAGATTAGTGGCAAAGGGTTTTACTCAGAAATATGGAATAGATTATGAAGAGACTTTTGCTCCTGTAGCCAGACAGGAGACAATCAGAACAGTTCTTGCCTTAGCTACACACAAAGGATGGAAAGTCCAACACATGGATGTCAAGAGTGCATTTCTGAATGGTTACTTGACAGAAGAAGTGTATGTTGAGCAGCCACAGGGATTTGAAGTGAAAGGTAAGGAACACCTTGTTTACAGATTGAAGAAGGCATTCTATGGCCTTAAACAGGCACCAAGAGCTTGGTACTCTCGCATTGATGGGTACTTCAAAGAATATGGGTTCACCAGGAGTAAAAATGAACCCACACTCTACTACCTAAAGTAAGGGAAAGACATCCTCATAGTTTGTTTGTATGTGGATGATCTCATTTTTATGGGTAGTAATGAAAAAATGAATATGGAGTTCAAACACTCCATGATGACGCAATTTGAGATGAAGGATCTTGGCTTAATGCACTACTATCTTGGAATGAAAGTTCATCGATCAGATACAGGGATCTTCATCTGTCAACATAAGTATGCTGAGGATATGATCAAGAAGTTTGCTATGGAGCATTGCAAACCAGTTGCAACTCCAATTGGACATGGGATCCAATTAAGCAAAGATGATGGAGCACCAAAAGTTGACATGACCACTTTCAGAAGCATGGTCGGGAGTTTGATGTTTCTCGCCAACACCGGACCAGATATTTAGTATGTTGTATCTCTTGTTTCTAGATTTATGTCTAACCCCTTTGAGCTGCATTTGCAGGCAGCTAAAAGAATTTTGAGATATGTGAAAGGTACATTGGATTTTGGAATCCAATACCATAAATGTAACACTATCAAGCTTGTAGGCTTCAGTGATAGTGATTGGGGTAGTAATATTGATGACAGGAAGTCAACATCAGGAAACTATTTTAGTCTTGGATCAGGACTAATAACTTGGAGTTCAAAAAAGCAGACAGTAGTAGCGCTATCTTCAACAGAAGCAGAATATATAGCAGTTCCATATGCAAGTTGTAGACACCAAAACAGCACCAATCCGATTATGTGACTGCAAACACTGATCGCTTTGACAAACACAGCCCCCAGGGCAGCCCTCAGAGGTTAAACAGTGGTCTTAACCACTTTCATAGCAATTTTGTAAGGTCAAGAAGCAATTTGGCACACTTGGACACTTTGCCCAATACTCGTCTCACCCCGGGACGAATTCAAAATAGAATCCGTCCCACCCCAGGACGAATTCTGAATCCGTCCCTGGGTGGGACGAATTCTAAGCTTAACGGGCAAAAAGGCAAATGGTGCCAAGTGGCAGCCCAGAACAGTCAGTTAAGGGCTCCTACCTTGCACGCATGTGTAAGTGGACAGAGGGGCCGTTAGAGGACTGTTACAAAAAGCATTTATCAAAGTTCAAGTCAATGGAGGACTCCCCTCCCTCATGGGAAGACAAGACTGCCACATGGCGCCTATGGCCAACACTTGGCTTTTGTGCTTCCCTCCCAAAAGAGACCCCTTGGGTCTATAAAAGGTGGGACTTTTCTCACCCAAAATAGACAGGTTGAAGGAGTGTTCAAGCAACGAAGTGCTACCGAATCGAAGACTCACTTGCATCCCCCTTTGTTCACCTTCCTACATCCATCAATCTCTTTTGCAAGGGAGGTTGTTGGGTGGCCTTTGGAAGCTCGAACCTTACTCAAATCCGACGCATGGACATCCGAACCTACCAATTCGCCGACCCCCCAATCCTAAAAGGTTTTGGGCCCATCCTTGGTGGATTGGCTCCAAAATCGAGGGCCAACGGTGGGAGGCCCACTTGGGCACCCCCGCACCTCCCAAGTCCTAATTTTAGTTTTTGAGCACTTTAGATTATTTTTTAGATTGCATTCTGTGTTACTAGGTCTGATTAGTCTATAATTGCAATTTTGTAGCTTTTGGTCAGAGTTTAGGGTGTTTTGTATTGCTTTGTCGTTTCGCTAACTTGCAGGTGTCAAGGTCAAATTCCCGAGGGTGGAGGCCAAATTGGGAAAATCCGACCATCTGGGTCGTCCCAAAATGGCCCCAATTACCTAACCCCCCTATTTGCAGGAGTTTTGCAAGTCCCGGGATCCGACATTGGAGCAGCAGCAGGTCGGTTTCTCCTACTCAGAAGAATTCGTCCCACCCAGGGACGAATTACAGTCAGAATTCGTCCTGCCCAGGGACGAATTCCAGTTTAAGGTGGATTGGCCAGCTGCCTCAGTGGCAGTGGCCTTCTGGTGACTTTTCTTACCTTCTGTCAGATTTTGAAGCAATTTGGATTCACTGTTTTCACGGTTTCAGGCAAATATTCGTATGCATATTTTGTTAGTTTTAGAGAGAGAATGCTTTTCATTTGCAACAGGTGCTACTAACGTCTTGATCATTTCTTTGTTCGCAGGAGAAGCAAGCAGAGGCGAAGAACTCATCGACATCAGCGACGGCATCATCTTGGCCCGCCCATTGCAATCGTGGGCACGCGGAAGGAGGAATCATTCAGCGATTGTAATCAAACCCTATTTGCGCTCCTAGCCCCTGAAAAGGGAGGAGGCATTATTGTAACAGAGATCGAAAGAAATTAATGAAAGGGCTGTGTTTTCTTTATCTGATTGCGTCTCTTCCAACATGTCTCTTTTTCGTTTCATGCAATTTACATTTCTAGGACTTAAGCGTGCTTAATTTTGAATGCAATCGCACTTGGTGTTTCCTTTGACCGGAATCTCGTGCTTTCAGTGGCGATCACGGTGGGACTCTGTTCCCTGGTTTTTGAAATCACAGAAAACTGATTAAATTTTTGTGTTTGTGCTTGACAGGTACACTTTTTTTTTGTTGCAGACTGCTATTCGTCTCTGACAGGGACGAATCCTTTTCTGCAATTCGTCTGACCCTGAGACGAATTCAAATTCGTCTCTGGGTGGGACGAATTTCGTTCCGCAATTGTCTCCCAGAGGGACGAATTCCTGTCTACGGATTTTCAGAGCAAAAATTCAGAGACAACAGGAGCAGGCAGAGAAGAGGTAGGGATTTTCATGATCTCTGTTATATTTTTCTGTTTCTGTTTCTATTTCGTTAATTGTTTTCATTTAATCTTGCATTGCATTAGGAAAAGTCATGTATGCTAGTTTCATTTTGTTGGATAAAACGAATCCCACACACATCACGAAACAATTTTAAACCAAGGAGCTGGTCGTAAGACCCCAGCCCTTGATCAAGACCATTGGTGGATTTAATCACCACCTTGGCTTGATTTGCATCCATTTCCCGATTGTCAACTGGTTGTTAGGCGTAAATCCTGACGAAGACAGACCGAGCGTAGCTGGGGTGATTCCCATGCGCGCGAGGATAAGTTTTCTATGGTAGGTGCCATTAACAGGACAATCCCCCTTCCGTACCGCCTACGTACCACGTACCTTCTGCTCTCACGTACCTATAGTCTCCCTCTCGTAAGGGCGGGTATATAGAGAGGTTGGTATATCGGCCTGGTTGGTATATTGAAGGGGCGACCTTTTTGGAGTTATAAGAGCCTACATGATGCATTTAAACGTTCTACAAAACCTACAAAAACAAAACAAAACATCAAAATGCACTAAACCAGTCTAGGGCACACCAAGAATCCTTAAAAGAGATAATCACGGTTTTGTGAATGTGTGTGTTTAATTCTGTTTAGTGTAGACAAAAAAAAATCATTAAAAACAAAGATAAAAAAATCTACGCATTTTGTCATTTTCTCCAAAAAGCTCCAAGGATTCCCGTAATCGCTTGGTCACTCCAAAATGCCCCAAAGGTGTCCATGAACCCTTTGGTCAACCCAAAAGCACCCCAAATGTGCCCATAAGTGATGCAGGACCATCCAACAAAGTATGGGAAATCTTGTATTTTTCCCTAAATTTTAGTGCATCTTGCCGGGGCCATAACTTCTCAACCGTAGCTCCGATTGACACGAAATTTTACAGGGAGTTAGGTGGGATAATTTTAAACAAATACAATTCCCTAGAATTCTATTTTCCCAGAAAAGTCAGTTTTCGGGGCCAAATTCCATCATCTAGTGCCCCGAAATTAGGTTTTAAAATTGGACACGCAATTCTATGCACTTTTTGAGCTGTTCGGATGTCAATATCTCCTAATGTATTTAGAGTTAGGACTTGAAACTTCATTTTTGTCTTATCTATTATAAGAGGGATGCGCACACCAATTTTGGGCCCCATCTGACTCATTTTCAATTTTAGGGCTTTTTAGAGAGACATCGTCATGGTGCTCACCCGTAGCCAAGCCCAATCACGGGCGAAGGCTATGGGGAATATCCAAGGAGGCACGAGTCACCTCCATTACAATCCCAAGGATTTGGTCATACCACCTTGGTGACCTAACACACAATGCAGTCCCCTCCACACCTTAAAGGAAAGAGACTACAGGGACACCTCTTCGAGGAGCACTCCTGTTCAACATAGCACTCATCACACACCCTTCCATGAGGGGTACAGTCATAGGAGAGCTCCCTTAGATGATCGCTATGAGCGGTCACCGCGCGATGAAGTGCTAGGTCAACATAGGGTTCGACGGGAGGAACCACATCATTACACTACCCGTCCTTCACCCCCTCTAGTTGTCAAGACTACAAAGACAAATCCAGAGCACAAGGCTCCTCAGGCGGGGCGGGCCAACTCCACCCGTTCCTTTTTCATTTATGAAAGAGAGCACGAGGAAGACCTCTACCTTCCTCGAGAGCAATATACAATGCGAGAGCAATATGCCTCCGCACCTGCTATCTATCAAGAACACTCACTGAGGCCAAAGCCTCGAGGGAATGTTGTTACCCCCAATAGAGGGAGGTCGCCTATAGAGATCTTGGATCACTACGACCGAGATAGATATCTAGAAGAGGCATCTAGGCCTTCTAGACATGAAGCAATGAGAGCTCCCTTAGATGCTCGCTATGAGCGGTCATCGCGTGATGAAGTGCTAAGTCAACATAGGGTTCGATGGGAGGAACCACATGATTACATTATCCGTCCTTCACCCCCACTAGTTGTCGGACTACAAAGACAAATCCAGAGCACAAGGCTCTTGGGGGCGGGCCAACTCCACCCGTCCCTTTTTCATTTATGAAAGAGAGCACGAGGAAGACCTCTACCTTCCTCGAGAGCAATATACAATGCGAGAGCAATATGCCTCCGCACCTGCTATCTATCAGGAACACTCACTGAGGCCAAAGCCTCGAGGGAATGTTGTTACCCCCAATAGAGGGAGGTCGCCTATAGAGATCTTGGATCACTACGACCGAGATAGATATCTAGAAGAGGCATCTAGGCCTTCTAGACATGAAGCAATGAGAGCTCCCTTAGATGCTCGCTATGAGCGGTCATCGCGCGATGAAGTGCTAAGTCAACATAGGGTTCGATGGGAGGAACCACATGATTACATTATCCCTCCTTCACCCCCTCTAGTTGCCAGAACTACAAAGACAAATCCAGAGCACAAGGCTCTTTGGGCAAGGCGAGATAGCTCCGTCCACCCCTTTTTCACTTATGAAAGAGAGCACGAGGAAGACCTCTACCTTCCTCGAGAGCAATATACAGTGCGAGAGCAATATGCCTTCGCACCTGCTATCTATCAAGACCAATCACTGAGGCCAAAGCCCCGAGAGAATGCTGCTACCCCTAACAGAGGGATGTGTCCTATAGAGATCTTGGATCACTACGACCAAGATTTTTATCTAAGAGAGGCGTCTAGGCCTTCTAGACATGAGGCGGTGGGACTAACTATCGTAGAATCTATCGAATATATCACACATCTCAAGCAACTCACGCAACTTGAGCTCGAACGACTACCGTTAGAGGAACCGTACCATATTAACGAAGAGCACCTTCAACGCCAGAAGGATGAGCTGTTCCAACACACTATGCAAGAAAGGACTCCAACCCCTCACATGCATAAGACAAAGTATTTTGAGTGGCACAACCCATGGGGGGAAGATAGGTCATCGCGACCTCATCAAAAGCTACCCCCAACACCTCCTAGACAGGAGCGGGAAGCTACTCTCCCGATTCCTGAAGCACCACCCCCATCGCCTCCTAGACATGAATGGGAGGCCGCTCCTATAACCAATGACGGGTGCCTTCCTCAGACATCCACCCGAGGCTTATGAGCCACCCTTAGAAATTCATCAAGAAGCCTCTAAGGAATCAGAGCGCGAAGAAGAGCGGGATGAACTGCCCTACCAAGGCATGGGGGGTGCCATCTGGCCACCCCTCCATAAGCCCCAAGTTCCTCAACAAGAACCAACCAAAGAGGAGGAGTTCAAATCTCCCAATACATGCAAAGCACTAGAGCACTTAGAGTTGGTAGAGGCCAAGATTTTGGAGCTCCCAAGGCCCAACTTACATAAGGCTCCTTTCGAAGAGGATCAACCTTTAACCATAGGGCTACCTGATGATGCAGTCCTCCATGTCTCAGAATCTCCAGATTCTGATGAGCTATACACATTGTTCGAAGGTGAGGATGAAATAGACATAGCCCACAGCAATCACATGCGACAACATCGACATCCCATAAAAATTGAAGAAGCATGTCAACAAATAAACATAATACTAGGGCATGAGTGGCGTGTTAACCCACCGCAGTGGGACCAAGCATTACATCCACAACTTTGGGCACACAAAGAGCAACTTCCACCAAGAGACATCATAGCAACATCAGTGTCGCGGGCGGACCCTGTCCTCATCTCCGTGCATAGGGCCGATCCATTCATGCCCATACCTCTAGAGCCAGATCCGAAGTGCAAAGACCATCAAGCTGGGGGTACCTCTATCCCCTGAAGAACCATAATCCAAACCCAAAAAGCTCCAAGGATTATCGCAATCTCTTGGTCACCCCAAAAAGCTCCAAGGATTATCGCAATCTCTTGGTCACCCAAAAAGCTCCAAGGATTATCGCAATATCTTGGTCACTCCAAAAGCTCCAAGGATTATCGCAATCTCTTGGTCACCCAAAAAGCTCCAAGGATTATCGCAATCTCTTGGTCACCCAAAAAGCTCCAAGGATTATCGCAATCTCTTGGTCAACCACAAAAGCTCCAAGGATTATCGCAATCTCTTGGTCACCCAAAAAGCTCCAAGGATTATCGCAATCTCTTGGTCACCCAAAAAGCTCCAAGGATTATCGCAATCTCTTGGTCACCCAAAAAGCTCCAAGGATTATCGCAATCTCTTGGTCAACCCAAAAAGCTCCAAGGATTATCGCAATCTCTTGGTCACCAAAAAGCTCCAAGGATTATCGCAATCTCTTGGTCAACCCAAAAAGCTCCAAGGATTATCGCAATCTCTTGGTCACCCAAAAAGCTCCAAGGATTATCGCAATCTCTTGGTCACCCAAAAAGCTCCAAGGATTATCGCAATCTCTTGGTCACCAAAAAGCTCCAAGGATTATCGCAATCTCTTGGTCAACAAAAAGCTCCAAGGATTATCGCAATCTCTTGGTCAACCCAAAAACTCCAAGGATTATCGCAATCTCTTGGTCAAACAAATCAATAAATTCAACAAAAACAAAACAACAAAAACATCAACAAATATTTGCATCTCAATTCTAGGCATACTCGAATTCATCAAAATCAACAAAAACACCATGCATAAATTTTACCACACTACAGTCAGTGGTCTGGGAATGTACCAAGAGTTTCAGTGATTCAGTCATCATTTTCCTCTTTAGCCATGTAGTGTACCAAGTCGAACGGATTTTACGAAGGTAGAGTCATACTTGAAATACACCTTGTTACGTAACATCCCAACACAAATCAAAACACTAAAATTCCCAAAATTGTGTGAACGAAAGACGAAACCGCAAAATAATCTAGGTCACCACAAGAGAAACGGTTATCTTTCTCATCCCCCCGTGCGAATGACCCCTAGAATGCTGAGAGTTGGCAAAAGGACAAGCTTCCTCCCTACCCAATTCCCTAAGAATCCCTAAAGTTCTCAATAGTTGCAAAACACAAAAATTTGCAAAATGTCAAAACTCAAAAATTTGACAAACTATAGTGCACACATCAAAAGGCACAAACAACAGTGATTTTCATCACTCCATATCCCCAATCCCTTGCTCAAAAGAAAAACAAATCAAAATAAACAAGTGATCTTATCACTACAAAAGAGCAAGTATCCCAATACAATTGAAAAAAAGAAGGGAGTTGACCTTGAATCCCTGGAACTCTCAAGCATTCTCGTAGGTCATAAGGCAAGCTTCAATACCAATTCGGTTGAAAGCCATGTAAGTAAACCTCCCGCATGACAATATATCTGTCACATTAACTTGCGTACAGATCAATGTTTGCATGTGGATGAGCTAGCTTATGGCATCCTGGATTACACCGCGGATTAATCTTAGTACATACAAAAAAGGAATTCGTGGAGCTAATTAGGTGATCCTCGGACGAGTTCGGTTGAAAGCCCATCTGCACTGGCGGTATCCTAACAAATACCACTAAATGAACTCAATTGCACACACAGGGATGTGAAATAACTTGGTCAAAAACAAGTCCGATTCATACCTTGGTCAAAAGTCTTGTAAGATAAAGTACAGTCATGGCTAGTGAGCTAAAACCGTCTGAGTCTCAGAAAACCTTAGCTACATTTCTAAACCAACTGCGCTACTTTTCATCTTTGCAAATACCATCAAAAAAATACAAAAATAGAAAAACCATGTATACATGTAGAGTCATACATCACAACAATCACCTAAAAACAAAATAACAGAGTTCTAAACAATCTATGGTGCCATAGCCAAACATCACAAACCCCATTCATCCATTTCATATCTGCATATCACATATAAATCAAAACCATTTGCATTCATCATAGCATATGCATCCATCAAAATAAATCAACATGCATACATCCATATTCATCAACCATCATGCACAAGATCAAAGAAAATCAAAACAACAAAAACAACAAATAAATGCAACACAAAAACAAAAAGCAATAAACATTGCCAGACACAAGTGCTCTTGCACTTAACCTCTTGGCATAGCAAAATTGATGTCGGGGTTTGCATTGTCACTATCCTACTCCCGAAGAAGGCTACCATAGCCGGACCGCTCCACGGGAGGACGGATTGCCGACAATTCAATCACCAAATGGTGTCACAAAAACAACAAAAACAGTACAAAATTCAACAAAAACACAACAAAAACAAGGCCGGACACAAGTGCTCTCGCACTTAGCCTCTAGGCAAAGAAAATCGATGTCGAGGTCCAAATTATCGCTCTCCTAATTCCCCAAGAAGGCTATCATAGCCGGACCGCTCCACGGGAAATAGGTTTTCGACGATTTCACCTCATTATGACATCACCAAAAGGGTTAACACCCACCAAAAATAGGTCCATATGTTGGAAAAATTGCACACGCTTAACGGTAAACCCTCTAAAGGCAACCTTGCACAAGTCATCTTGGGTCAAGCGACTCGTCGCTTCTCTCACGAAGGTCATTCCCTCATCGATTCGTCGCTTGAGGGGGTAGTCACACTTAGTCACCAATCAACAATCACACACCCAATTAAGGAAAATGACATGCATTCAAAGAATCATTGACAAAGACAATCACGCTCCCGCTTGGGGCGATAAACAAGCAACAATCAAATCAATCAAACACTTGGCATTTCGTGAATCATGAACACAAGGTTCCCCCTGAGGATAAAAATGCCCTTCACTTGTTCATGATTGATCAATGTCCAAGTTCAAGTCACACCTCACCAAAACAGGTTAATACTTGAAATCAAATTCCTTAGCTCGTCAGAAGCAAGGATTCAAGAATGCATGCCCTTTCCATACTTGGGGCATCAAAAGTTGGTTAGGTTACCAAGAAACCCTAATCATTAGTGCTTTGGTTATCTATTTTTGCTCAGCACTGCGTCACCCGCAGCGCTTCCCAAAAAGGGGCATCTGTAGACACCAAAACAACACCAATCCGATTATGTGACTGCAAACACTGATCGCTTTGACAAACACAGCCCCCAGGGCAGCCCTCAGAGGTTAAACAGTGGTCCTAACCACTTTCATAGCAATTTTGTAAGGTCAAGAAGCAATTTGGCACACTTGGACACTTTGCCCAGTACTCGTCTCACCCCGGGACGAATTCAAAATAGAATCCGTCCCACCCCAGGACGAATTCTGAATCCGTCCCTGGGTGGGACGAATTCTAAGCTTAACGGGCAAAAAGGCAAATGGTGCCAAGTGGCAGCCCAGAACAGTCAGTTAAGGGCTCCTACCTTGCACGCATGTGTAAGTGGACAGAGGGGCCGTTAGAGGACCGTTACAAGAAGCATTTATCAAAGTTCAAGTCAATGGAGGACTCCCCTCCCTCATGGGAAGACAAGACTGCCACATGGCGCCTATGGCCAACACTTGGCTTTTGTGCTTCCCTCCCAAAAGAGACCCCTTGGGTCTATAAAAGGTGGGACTTTTCTCACCCAAAACATACAGGTTGAAGGAGTGTTCAAGCAACGAAGTGCTGCCGAATCGAAGACTCACTTGCATCCCCCTTTGTTCACCTTCCTACATCCATCAATCTCTTTTGCAAGGGAGGTTGTTGGGTGGCCTTTGGAAGCTCGAACCTTACTCAAATCCGACGCATGGACATCCGAACCTACCAATTCGCCGACCCCCCAATCCTAAAAGGTTTTGGGCCCATCCTTGGTGGATTGGCTCCAAAATCGAGGGCCAACGGTGGGAGGCCCACTTGGGCACCCCCGCACCTCCCAAGTCCTAATTTTAGTTTTTGAGCACTTTAGATTATTTTTTAGATTGCATTCTGTGTTACTAGGTCTGATTAGTCTATAATTGCAATTTTGTAGCTTTTGGTCAGAGTTTAGGGTGTTTTGTATTGCTTTGTCGTTTCGCTAACTTGCAGGTGTCAAGGTCAAATTCCCGAGGGTGGAGGCCAAATTGGGAAAATCCGACCATCTGGGTCGTCCCAAAATGGCCCCAATTACCTAACCCCCCTGTTTGCAGGAGTTTTGCAGGTCCCGGGATCCGACATTGGAGCAGCAGCAGGTCGGTTTCTCCTACTCAGAAGAATTCGTCCCACCCAGGGACGAATTACAGTCAAAATTCGTCCTGCCCAGGGACGAATTCCAGTTTAAGGTGGATTGGCCAGCTGCCTCAGTGGCAGTGGCCTTCTGGTGACTTTTCTTACCTTCTGTCGAGTTTTGAAGCAATTTGGATTCACTTGTTTTCACTGTTTCAGGCAAATATTCGTATGCATATTTTGTTAGTTTTAGAGAGAGAATGCTTTTCATTTGCAACAGGTGCTACTAACGTCTTGATCATTTCTTTGTTCGCAGGAGAAGCAGCAGAGGCGAAGAACTCATCGACATCAGCGACGGCATCATCTTGGCCCGCCCATTGCAATCGTGGGCACGCGGAAGGAGGAATCATTCAACGATTGTAATCAAACCCTATTTGCGCTCCTAGCCCCTGAAAAGGGAGGAGGCATTATTGTAACAGAGATCAAAAGAAATTAATGAAAGGGCTGTGTTTTCTTTATCTGATTGCGTCTCTTCCAACATGTCTCTTTTTCGTTTCATGCAATTTACATTCCTAGGACTTAAGCGTGCTTAATTTTGAATGCAATTGCACTTGGTGTTTCCTTTGACCGGAATCTCGTGCTTTCACAAGTACTCAAGCCTTGTGGCTAAGGAAAGTACTAGAAGATATTGGAGAATAGCAAAGTGGTCCGACCAGAATCTACTGTGACAACATCAGTGCCATTCAGTTGGCATATAATCCTATCCACCATAGAAGAACGAAGCATTTTGATATGAAGTATCACTTCATCAGAGATATGGTGGAACATGAAATTGTTGAGCTTCAATATTGTCACACTTTGGAGAATGTTGCAGACATCTTCACCAAGGCGATGACTAAAGCTCAATTTGTAAAGCTGAGAGACTATGTAGTCAGTCCTCTCAAATTTAAGGGGGAGAATGTTGCAAGTGTGAATGGGGTTTTTTCATAAGAGGCTTAGAAAAATCTCTTTCCTAAGTCTAAGTGTGAAAGCTCCCTCATTTTGTCGACAGACTTTGTCGGCAAAATTCTTCTTCCTAACTCCCCTCCTATCTTTCTTCTATATTCCCTCCTTATCCCTCCATTTCCTCCTTATCCCTCCATTATTCCTTCTTCCCCCCCTTATCCCTCCAACTCCCTTCGCCAACGTCTTCCCTCTATCTCTCCAACCACCCACCTTATCCCTCCGTCCTTTTCTTTCCCATCGACTTCTTCTCTATATATTTCCATATGCATGTAATGTAATGTTAGTTGGTGAAATTTTAAATAATATTTTCTGCTTCATATTTTAATTATTTTTCTGCTGCGATTATACAGTTAGCCACCTGCACTTGGTCCACACCTTCTACAACCTAATGGGTACCATGATTAGATCTGGTTATACACTAAAATAAAGAGGATCAACACCTAGTGCACTAGGTGACTATCATTGGGGGGTCACCTTACGTTGGTGAAATTAGTTTTTTAATCACTCCCTAGCTTACATTCCCATCATAATAGTAGATAAAATAAGGAAGAAGTGTTTCTAATTTCATTGGTCAGGGAAGAAATAGAAGGATATAATAGAATTAGTTAAATGGAATAGAACAACAAAACCAAAATCAAATAGAGGATGGGGCCTCAAGAATATATATGATTTTGAAAAAACCTTAGAAAAAAAGTTTATGGAGATTGATAATCGATAATGGATTATGAAAGGAGGTAATTCAAGATAAATATTTAAATACCTCATCCTTTGTAGATTGTATTAGACTGAAAAATAAATTAGTTTAAAAAGCCAAAATTATTTGGAAAGCACTAGTGAGAGATTTTCCATTAGTTGGGAATTTCTTGTCTTGGAAAATAGATAATGGCAAGGAAGTAAGGATAGGCAAAGATCCTTGGCTAGGAAGCAAAGGAGATTGTCAACTTCCTCAAAAAATATTAGATCATCTCCATAGATAAGGAAAGATGGTATTAACATAGGTGGTATCAATAGAGAGTACTAATTTATGGAAACAATTATGGCTCATAGTAGAAGAACTAACATTGGGATGAAATGATGCACATATTTGGCATAACTTATAAAGTAATTGAAAAGAGCCAATATATGACTAAATCAGGAAAGATATTGTCTAATATGGTCCAAGAATCTAGCAAGTAGGTAGTACATAGTTAGAGAAGGGTATAAGGTAAGCTTTGATAACAACAATGAGGAAAATCTTTGGTGATGGAGTAGAATATGGAAGGTAAAATCTCCTCTAAAATCTAAAATATTTTTTTGGGTAGCACTAGCCAAAAAAGCAGTAACATGGGATGTTTTCAAATGAGGTATTGATAAGGACCAAGTCAGTGTATCATGTTTAGGAAGGAAGAAGAAACAATGGACCATATTTTGGTTTATTTCCCTTTCACAAGAGAAGAATGGAATTGATTTATGCCTTTGAATCAAGAGAAAGGGCAGTGTCCTACTAGGAATATTTTGGATAACATGCAATAATGGTTCAAATAAAGAGGATTAAATGAGTATAGTTGTGTCCCCTTTATAGTGGTATGGGGTTTATGGCTAGCTAGAAATGTTAAGTTGTTTGAAGGTAACAAAATTCCAATTATTAAAGTACAAATGCAGATTAAATCCATTTTTGAAAGTCTAGAAATATCCCCAAAACCAAAACTGAGCAAGCATATAAGAACACTAAAAATAGATCCTATGAAACCATGGGTCTTCTTTTATGGAGCTTGCTAGGGTAGCCCATGTAGGTGTGGGGAAATGGGAGAACTTTATTTAAACACAAATGATAAGATCACTTTAAAGGTAGGTTTAGGTGAATGAACAAATAACATGGTAGAATATAAAGCATTGATCCTCTTGACGAGATTGGCAATGGAGTAATGAATTACAACTTAATTTAAAAATTTATGGAGATTAAAAATTAGTGATAAGTTGGATTGCAAATCATGTTGAGATGAAAAACTTGCTCCTCAGTACTTTCTATGAGCAAGTGAAATGATTATAACCTTATATAATAAATATTTCATACAAGCACATATATAGGGAACTAAATGTAGAAGTAGATGGTTTTTCAAAAAATAGTTTGAACCTTCCAGTAGGCACTTGGAAATTGGAAGAAGTGGTTAGAGGACTTAAGTTTTTTTCATAGTCCTCTTATTAAGGATCATATCATAGATTTGTTATTAGCCAAAAAAAAGGGTTTTGAAAGGAACCCTTACCTTTATTTTTAGAAAGATAGACTTCAAAATAATGTTTATCTTAAAAATTAAAACCTGAGTCCTCCTCAGTTTAAGTACTCAAGAAAATTTGAGAATCATGATTGATCAAGAAGTTATTCTTGCTTTACACATGGTAGTCCTATTATTAGAATTATGTTTCTATATTGTAAGTTGGTTGTAACATATTATAGCAAGGAGGAAAATACTCCTCTCAGTTTATTTTATACCAACTCCTAGATAGTATGTAACTAAAATTCACTAGGGTACTTCATACCTATAGCATTGTAATTTTTTTTAAACTTAGAAATGAAAATTACATATATATTTTGAGGAAAAAATAGGTACCTAAAATCACCATAATCCACTCAGATCAAACATTAGAAGAAATGAATAAGGATGCAAGGGATGAGAATGTATAATGTGCAAGGTAACATTCAAAAGGAATCAAATATGCAAAGGAATATGTGGAGGAAAATTTTTAAATAAATGAGGTAAAAAAAGATCAATTTTATTTTAGATCAATCAACATCATTTTCTTCAAGTAGTATAAAATCCTCTCCTCCACTAAAATTAAAGTAGTATAATGGTTATCATTTCCACTTTAGGAATGTAAGTTTTAAATTATATATAATATAATAAACTTCGTTGCTAACTATGCCTGAAAATCGTGGCCAAAAACTTCCAAAACTTCATTGCTAACTATGGTTGTGAATCGTGGCTGAAACCCTCCATGCATCCAAAACATTATATAATTAATATAATAATATTTGAACAATTATATATACTATTTGTAAGTTTTGAACCCAAATCTCCACACTAGAAGTTCATATTTTTTAGTGTTTTTTTGTTAATCTTTGAAACTCTCAATAGAAGGTTTGAATCCTAAGAGGATAAGGTTGTAGTATAATTTGATAACCAATATTTGGATAATCATATATTGGTAAAAACAATATTTTCTATGAAGGTAGTCCATATAACCTTTTACCTTTACTTTTGTCTTTTATTTGTTTTATTTAATATTGGTTATAATACTTTCCTCCAAGTGAAATGTATTTTTCCAAATCTTATTCATTCTTATTTATGTATGTAATTATATTAATTTGCTAATTTTATTACTATGTATTAAACCCAAAAATTTTGAGTGGAACATATTTTTCTAAATCTTATTCATTCTCATACTAAATGTAGAAGTAGACGGTATTTTAAAAGATGGGTTGAACTTTCCAGTAGGCACTTAGCAAAGGGAATAAGTGGTTAGAGGACTTAGGGTTTCTTCATAGTCCTCTTATTAAGGATCATATCAAATATCTATTATTAGCCAAAAAAAAGTTTTGAAAGGAATCCTTGCCTTTATTTTCTAGAAATACTGACTTTAGAATAGTGTTTGTCTTCAAAATTGAAACCTAACTCCTTAATTTAAGTACTTAGATAAGATTCATTTGAGAATCATGATTGATCAAGAAGTTATTCTTGCTTTCCACATGTAACTCCTATTATTAGGATTTTATTTCTAGATTGTAAGTTAATTGTAACATATTACAACGAGGACAATACTCCTCTCATTTCATTTTAGACAACTCTTAGATAATATGTAACTAAAATTCTTGAGGGTACTTTATACCATAACATTGTAATTTTTTTTCAAACTCATAAATAAAAATTACATATTTTTTTGAGAAAAAAAAGGTACCTAACACCACCCTAGTTCACTCAGATAAAACATTAGAAGAAACAAAGAAGGATACAAGGGATGCTAATGTATAATGTGAAATTTAAACTTCAAAAGGAATCAAAGATGCAAAGGATAATTTGGAGGAAAATTTTAAAATAAATGAGGTGAAAAAGGTCAAGTTTATTCTAGGTCAATAAGCATCATTTTCTTCAAACAATATAAAATCCTCTCCTACCAATAAAATGACAGTAGTGTAAAGGTTATCCCTTCCACTTTAAGGTTGTAAGAGCAACATAATTAAAAATGATAATATATAAAATCCATAGCAATTTAGGGTTTTAAGGATAGCATAAGAAGGTAATTTCTATAAAGGAGAATCCTTGCACGTTAGGGATTCCAAGGCAACATAAATAAGAAGCTACGTTAGTTAAGCGAAGAGTTTCTTTTATGACCTGCCATTCCAAAGACATCATGCAAAATAAATCTTACTGATGAAATTAGAAAATTATGGATGAAATTAAATCAGAATTTCATGGATGATTATGTACGCACGCGGTGAGTAAATTTCATGGACTTAAAGTCGTCCATTGTCAGCTTTTCATTGCCTTTGGCTTTCAAGAGAGCGTCATGCTCAGCCTGCACAATTCACGTTCATGTTCTTGTTAGACTATCCAGTTATCAGTATCACTTTTTACAAAGATAAAACATGACATGAGCAGCTATAGCGAATCTCTCACCCTCAGCTCTTCCAATGCTCGCGGATTGTGAGTGATATACTTGACAGCGAATGCCATGATCGTGGATGAAGTCTCGTAACCGGCAAAGAGCAAAGAGCCTTTCTTGGTTGTGCCATCTTGGCCCTTCAACAACAACAAAAACGCCACAGTTACCCTCAGAGCAATGAACTCCAGCAAGCATGAATACAAATCCCAACCCGACGGATACATCTCCGGATGAAGATGGTATGAAAATATATTCGTTGGGATGTTTGAGGGATAATATTCTGAAATTTGTCACATAGATTGGAGGTACCTTTCTTTGAATCCAAAAAGTGCGTGTATTTAATTTTACTTGACTTTTACAGATTGGAAATTTAACGTGCAAAAAAAAGACACTTTTAGGTAAAAGACATTTCCATTTTATTTCGTGGTTGGTATTCTACACGATTACGTTCGGTCCCAAGGAAGCTAGCGGTAATTAAGTGTCCTTATTGAACGTGTAAGGACAAACTTATTCTTGGGCCCAAGGAAGGATAATCTTTGTGCACATGGAGTTTGAGTATGTGGACTGAATTGGTCAATATATTTTGATGTAAGTTTAGTAGTATATTTTATAATTGGAATTCTTTTCATCTTAATACTTGTTTATCTATCATCTTTATCATTTTTATTAATATTAAGTTCAAGTAAATGTAGGGTTGATTATGTGATTTTTTAATAGATTAATGTGATGATGCAAGTTATGTAGGGTTAGCTCTCATATTTTTTAATGGATTGATGTAATGATGTAAGTTGTGTGGGGTTGGCCTTGTTGCTTTCTAATCCATTAATGTAATAATACAAGTTATGTAAAGTTAATCCTATATTTTTTAATCAATTAATATAATAATACAAATTTAATAATAAATTTCCATGATTAAAATTTCATCCTACCTTTCAGAATTGATTCGCTGGTTTTGAAAGGACGGATACGTCCACGAACGTGCCTAGCGACAATGAAAATAAAACAAATTAGGTTTGGGATGACGTCTTTCAGTTCTTTTTCTTCCAATGGTACAACCAATTTCCACTCATATTTATTACAATAATTTTAATTTTTTTTTAAATTGGTAACTTTTTTTAGATGTTTTTTTAATCTTAAGTTTGTTGCGTGTAAATTTAAAGAAACCGTGATTTTTTAGGACATCAAATTGCAGAAGTTAACATACAAACATTCAGCCGCTGTCATGGTGATAACTTTGAATATTTAGTTGAATGTTAATATATTTAGTTAATAAATCTTCAAGGACAATGTAGTAGTTTGGGTTTTGAGATTTTTTTTGGGGAGACCTAGGTTCAAACTAATGGCATACCCATTAGGGGATAGGTTGGAAGGTAGTGGTCAAGTATTTGTTTAGTTGAATTCTTTGGATGGTTTGTTTAGGTGAATTTCTTGGAAGGTCGAGGTCAAGTATTTGTTTAATTGAATTTGTTGGAAAGTTTGTTTATTTGAATTTGTTGGAAGGTCGAGGCTCGTTAAATTTGTTTTACCCAACAAGATAGGGTTTATAATGGTATGTCCAAGCCCAAGATCGATTTAGTAATAGATAATTTCATGATTTAGTAATAGAGAGTTAATAAGTCCATAATAGTTTAATCATGCAAAAGCACATAGGGAAGATAATTTCATGATTTCTTATCTTCAAATATGACCTAGTAATACTCGATTCACTATTAGATAATTTCATGATTTTGTAATAGAGATTTTAATAAGTCCATAATAGTTTAATCATGCAAAAGCACATAGTGAAGATAATTTCATAATTTCTTATCATCAAATATGGCCTAGTAATACTCGATTCATTATTAGAAAATTTCATTATTTCGTAATAGAGTTAATAAGTCCATAATAGTTTAGTCATGCAAAAGCACATAGTGAAGATAATTTCATGATTTCTTATCATCAAATATGGCCTAGTAATACTCGACTTTTCAACTCTTTGGTTTTTTTTTTTTATTAGCTTCTCTCTTGATATGCTAGGACTTGGTCATTACAATTTTGCACAAAGGGTAAAACAATCCAAGTGTTCTCTCCTTCAAATGAGTCATCTTATGTTTGGGGGATATTTCAATTAAAAATCTTGATAGCATAAACAATAGCCATTTTTATGAGGTAGTTACAAGCAAAGTTAATGGATCTCATTTTTAGACAACAAAGAAACTTATCTTGGTCCTGCAACCACAATCAATTGTAGATGATAATTATATTGCCAAACACATTGATTTACGAGTTTACAAGAGTACACATTACTCTAAAAAATATTGAATAATGGCCAAGTAAAACGTGATAGCTAGAAGAGAATATGGAGATTGATCTTACAAAAAAAGGCTACTTTACAGTAAATTTAATAAACCTAATGTATTATAAGCATGTTTTATCCCTACTTTTAGAACCAAGCGAACCTTTAGATATTATTCCCATGAAGGATATAAAAATACCAATTTGGATTTGATGTTTTTCTCTGCTATCGATCTCTAAGAAAGAGGAAATACTGGATATGCTAGATAACACTATAGGTAGTTATCTTGGTACCTCTCAAATTACAAGATAAGGGAATTTGATTGCTTATGCTAGAATCTGTTTAAGTTATACCTATCTATATCCTTCTCTAGGGATGTAGTAATTTAGATTGAAAACTACATTTGGTAAAAAGTTGACTATGAGGTCATCCCTTTCAAATGTCAGGAAATTCATCGCTATGGTGCATTTTTATAGAAATTATCTACTACATATCCAAGAAAGTGTGATGATATCTCTTGTGATCACCTCGAATGATATTAACATTCAATAACCAAATGTTATAACTAATATATAAGGATACATAGCGCTTAGTGGAGTCCACCAAAATGGGAAAAGAAACAATCAATGTTGAGTTGGTGTAACATGGGCTTTTGGGGCCCAGAAGCTTTGGTTTCCATAGACTCCAAATACTCTAACAGCGCTTTGTATACATCGAAAGATTTAATCTCTTCCTCTTTAGTTTGCTCCCGTTGTGGGTTATGGGAGACTGGAGGCCTTTGGGGGGTGGCTGGATAGCAACCCCTCCACCTCGGTAGGGCATTTCAGCCCGCTCTACTTCTTGTTCATACTCCTTGTAAACTTCCTGAGGAGTCTCTAGGCGATACCTATGACCCTAAGTGGGTCCCCACAGAGGGTACCCATCGTTGTTTCAGGCGGTGGCCTCCCTCTCAGGTCTATGGGGTCTCGAAGGCAAAACTTGACGAGGTCGCGGAGACCTATCCCGCACCAAGGGATTATGCCTCTCATATGGTTCCGCTCTTTGGGTGTGAGGGATTGGAACCCTCTCAGGTAAGTTATAAAGTAGATCATCTTTTTAGTGTTGAATGCACTCTTTGGTAAGGCAGTATAGACGCTCTAGCTGCTACTGATCTTGCTCAAGCCGCATGATCTGGGCTTGGCGGGTGGCATGTCTAGTGACTGCTAGGTCAATTTGGTCTGCCATCTTGGGATTAGGAGGCCTAAATGCCTCTCCTATGCATTTGCCTTGGTTGTGATGATTTGATATCTCAATGGGTTACTTCCCTCTATCGAGGTTGGCAGCATTTACCCGAGGCTCTGGCCTCAGTGGGTGACCATGGTATCTAGCAGGTGTGAAAGTGCAAGGCTCCCACGCTATATATTGTTCTTGAGGAATGTGATGGTCTTCCTCGTACTCCCTTTCATAGGTGTGAAAGGGGCGGGCAAAGTTAGCTTACCCTGTTTGGATAGCCCTGCACTTTGGATTTTGTCTATTGGTTCTAACAATGATGGGAGGCAAAGGAGAGATGTCATAGTCACATGGCCTCTCCTCATGGACACTATGCCTCTCTAGCACTTCATTGTGTGGTGGCCACTCATATCTAGCTTCTAAGGGAGCTCCTCTGTCTACGTTGAGTGCCACATGTAAAGATTCTTCTCGAAAGGGGCTGTGATGAATGGGCGTGTCCCCTAGATGGGTATCCTTATAATTCCACCTTGACATGGAATGATGTGGACTCTCTTGTGGGTCAGACCACCAAGGCGGTATGGCCAGGTCCTTAGGGCTAAAGCGAAGGCTACTTGTGCCCGCTCCTTGTACACTTTCCGTAGCTTCTGCCCTTGATTGGGCTTGGCTACGGGTGTACACCATGGTGGTGCTCTTCTACAAGCTAAGCCGATTTTTATCTCTTTTATGATTTTTTTTATGCTACACTTAAACAGAAAAGAACACACACATACACAAACGGTGATTATCTCATTTAAAGGTTGAAAGTGTGTCCTAAAACTGATTTAGTGTGTTTTGTTGTTATTTTTGAGGTTTTTGTAAAGAACATTTAAATGCAAAATGAAGGCTCTTATGGCTCCCAAAATTGGTTGCCCCTTCAATATACCATTGCCATGTCGATATACCAACCTCTCTATATACCCGCCCTTACGTGAGGGAAACTATAGTTACGTGAGAGCAGATGGTACATGGAACATAGGCGGTATGAAAGGGGGATTGCCCTGTTTATGAAACCTACCATAGAAGACTTATCCTCGCATGCTGGTAATCACCCCAGCGACACTCGGTCAGCTTTCATAAGGATTTATGTTTAACAACAGTGACAATCAGGGTAAGTGAATGCAAAATTCAAGCCAAGGTGGTGATGAACCCACCGTTGGTCTTGATCAAGGGTTGGGGTCTTATGACCATCTCCTTGGTTTAAAAATGCCACGTGATGTGTGTGGGGTTCATTTTAATTTGCAAAAATTGAAACAGGCAAACAAAAAGGAAACTTTCCCTAAGCCATACAAAAACTGAAAATCAGAAAACAGAAAACAAAAAATAAAAATTTGACAGAGGCTTGTTAAAAAACCCTACCTCTTCTCTCTACCCAAAAGGATGTTTCTGATTCTCGGCTCTGAAACTGCACAAACAAAAATTCATCTTTGGGTGAGACAAATTCCAGAACAGAATTCGTCCCAGGCTGAGACGAATTTGAATTCGTCCTAGGGTCAGACGAATTCTAGTACTGTGTTCACCTCAGGCTGGAACGAACCACAGTCAATGCTCGAAAAATGGTACCTGTAAGCACAAAAACACAAATTTTGATCAGTTTCTTGATCTCAAAAATTAGGGGATAGCGTCCCACCATGATCGCCACTGAAAGCACGAGATTCTGGAAACAAAAAGAAACACTAAAGCTATGCAATGCAAAACGAAATGTAACACTTTAATCCTAGAAATCTGAAATGCATGAAAGAGGTAAAAGAGACGAATTGAGACGAAATGAAAGAAGTATAGAAAGAACAACCCTTTTTATTTATACTCTCTCAATATCGGTTACAAAGACGTCTCTTGCCTTTTTAGGGGTTAGGAGCGTTAACATGTTTTGGTTACAATAGTGACTAGTGATCCTCCTTCCGCGTGCACACATTCAAAATGGGCGGGCCAAAGTGTTGCCACCGCTAGTGTGAATGAATCTTTGATCCTTGCTGCTCCTCCTGTATTCAAAGAAACAACAAAATCATTAGTAGCACCTGTGGCTAAAATGAAGCATTTGATCTCTAAACACAATGAAGGATGCATGCATGAAACTGAATAAAAGGATAAGTGAACTGAATCAAAATAGTCTACAAATTTCATAGAAACAAGGGAACATCACCAAAAGGTCACGACAAATGAAACAGTCAGGAAATTATTCACCAATTTGAATTCGCTCCTGGGCGGGACGTACTGTAGCAACGAAGTGCTGCCAAATTTGATACCACACTTTACCTTTGATTCACCTCTTCCACATCCTTGATCTCTTTCGCAAGGGAGGTCATTGGGTGGTCATTGGAAGTGTGAATCCGGATCCAAAACCTGACACTTGACCCCATTGATCTACCAATTCACCGACAACACCATTATAAGAGATTTTGGGCCCATCTCAAGTGGATTGGTGCCAAAATTAGGTTCCAATGGTGGGCGGCCCGCCTGGGTGCCCCACACTATTGCGAGCCTAATCTTCTTTTTTAGAATGATTGGGAATTCATTGCATATTGTTCCTTTTGTCATTTGTGTATTTTGCATTCCATCGTATACTGCTTAAATAGCTTGTAATCCAGATTTCATAATGCTTTGATTAAATCTTATCATGTTTTGTCGCTTTTATTGTCTTCACTAACTTGCATGTAGCAGCATCAAATTCCCATGGATGGAGGCCAAATTGAGGAAATCTGACCATCTAGGTCTTCCCAAAATGCCTCCAATTAGATAACCCCAAGTTTGTAGGTCATTTGGAGCTCCCTAGATGTGACATTTGGGGCAGTATCACTTCGGCGCTTTGTTGTAGGTGAATTCGTCCTACCCTAGGAGCGAATTCAGAATTCATCCCTGGGTGGGGCGGATCCCATTTTGAATTTGTCCTAGGGTGGGATGGATACTGAGCAAAGTGCCTGAATGTGCCAAATTGATTTCTGACCTTCCAAAATTGCTATAAAAGTGGTTAGGACCACTTTTTAACCTCTGAGGACTGTGTGTGTCAAAGCGATCAGTGTTTGCAGTCACATAATCGGATTGGTGCTGTTTTGTTGTCTACAATATATATATATATATATATATATATATATATATTTTGATTACATAGGAGAGTTAGTTACAACCACTATTTTTAGTAACTGGCCAATGTAGGATTTAAACCACAAGAACTGCTCTAAAAAACCTATTGATCTTGTTCTTGTTGATCCGGTGTGAGTTGAGAACCACAAGGTGCTCGGGGTTCATACTATGCGTGCACTCAGAGGATTCAAAGCACACTACTACCTATGCAAAGGTTTCGATTCCCCCTAATATTTGAACTTAGGTCTCTTCTTGTATGTACCCAGCCACACATGCACTTACCAATCTAACAATTATAAATATTACTTGTAAGTTTTGAACCCAAATTTCCATGATAGAAGTGAATTTTAGTGAACAAGCTTGTTAAATAATGATACGATGCTTCTCAGTTAAATTTTGTTGTTACATGAATGTTTATATTATCATGATATTTGAGCAAATCACATGATATGGTATTAGTATAATAATATATTAACAATTACATATATTGCTTGTATGTTTTGAACCCAAATTTTTATATTAGAAGTGCATATTTTTAATATTTTTTTAATGAAAAAGTAAATTTACATTAAACTAAGATAAAAGTCTTTGCAATAAAAAAATAATTAAAATATTTACAATAAAAAAAGTGGGTGGGTTACCAGACGCCATGGGGAATCAAACTAACCCTCATTGAGAAGGGTTACGAAACAAATCCGCCAAAAAAACACAAGTTTACAATCATGATTATTGATGATCATTACATCAAAGAAAGCACATCATATGGAGTAATGTGCCTTGGTGTGTTGTAGTGCATAAATTGCTAGTGATTTTTTATTTTTATATATTTGAAACTCTCTAAATGCTAATAGGGTAAGGTTGCACACTACGCTTTCATAACCAATGATTGGATAACCATATATTAGTTAAAATAACACTCATTTGATACAATGCTTTTTAATTACATTCTTATGTTGTACATAATTAAAATGGATTTGAGTCATATTACATGAATATTTATACTAAGTGATATTTGAGCAAACCACATTATGATATTAATATAATACTATTTAAAAATTATATATATTTATTGCAAGTTTTGAACTCAAATATCATATTAAAAGTGTTTTTAAGTAAGCTTAAAACAAATGATACAATGCTTCTTAGTTGCATTTTGTTGTTGTACAAAATTAAATTGAATTCTATCCATATTCATATTACATGAATGTTTATATCACCATGATATTGGAGCAAACCACGCATTATAGAATTAATATAATAATACTTTAAAAATTATATGTATTGTTTGTAAGTTTTGAACCCAAATATCCACATTAAAAGTTCATATTTTTTATTTTATTTTTTTCTAATCTTTTAAATGCTCAAGAGAAGGTATGAATCGTGAGAGGATAAGGTTGTATTATAATTTGATAAACAATGTCTGGATAATCATATATTAGTTAAAACAACATTTTATGTGAAGGAAGTCCACCTTTACTTTTACTTTTACCTTTTGTCTTTTATTTTTAATGAGTTATAATACTTTCTTCCTAGTGAATTGTATTTTTCCAAATCTTATTCATTTTCATTTATGTATCTAATTGTATTAATTCATTAATTTTATTACTATGTATTAAACCAAAAAAAATAAAAGTGAAACATATTTTTCTAAATCTTATTCATTCTCATATATTATTTATATATATAAATAAGTTTTTAATGGGTAAAATTTTTAGTTATTCTTTGAATGAAAAGTTGAATTATTTTCTTATTTGATGTTGAAAAGGACATAAATAGAAAATAAAACTTGTATTTTAAAACGGAATTTGTATCTTACTTTTTCAAAGGATAAAATAACATTTAAAAGATGTAAAAGTTGTAAATTTGGTTCTTATATGGAATTGAAGTTTGACTTTAAAAAATAGTTGCAAGCTTACTACAATACTAAGGGCTTTGCCCTCTCTTTGATAGGTCCAAGGTTCAAATATCACTCAGTATGTGGGGGCTAGGACCCTTTAGTATGAGGGAGATAAGACCCCTCATAAAACCCTATGTAAACTCATTGAAAAAAGGTTGACTTAAAAAAAATTATGAATAATATGATTTAATATAATATTATTATATGGTTCAAAATACTATAATATAATAACATGGTAACAATGGAATATAAAAATCTATGTCTTTGTAGCGCAAGGGGAGAAGGTGAGACTGGTTCACAATGCAAAGGGGGACACAAAAAATATTTTGTGGCTTCCCTCTAGATAGTGATATACCCGAATGGAAGGACATTGTCGGTCAGCTAAGATCGGTTCTTGAAGTTTTTTTCTAACCTTTTTTTTTCTTTCTTTAAGAGGTCCAAGGTTTAAATTGTGGCATGAGGGAGTGGGTTTGTGGTGGTTGTGTGTTAAATTCCCTATTGATAAGCATAGCTCTCCAATCTATGAGGGGCATGGTTAGGAGACTGAAATCTAAAAAAATAATGGAATTTAAAAATATATATTTTAATTCATATAATTATTTAAAAATAAAGTTTAAAAATATTTTAATTAAAAAAATAAATAATATATTTATTATTAGATTAGTAAATACTTTGGAACTCTAAAAAGAAGGTTCAAGATTCATATCATGAAAGAACAAGGTTGTGCATCACATGTCTTAGTTAAAAACGCATCATTCACTAGGTTTGTCTCATATTAAATATGGTGTCATGGATGTTAAAATCTACTTTATTTTTTTACCTTTATAAAAATATTAAAAAAATTAAAACTTTACTAAAAATTATCTCATAAATAATAAAATATTATCCCTTTATCAAATGACATTAGCTCAACGGTTTTATGGTTTTATTTGTTAGTTTTTAAGGAGGTAATTTAGGTTTAAATTTGTATATGCATAATTGTAAGTTGTAATAACATTATATGATCATTGTCTGCCTTTGTAGCCCAAGTGGAAAAGGCAAGTCTAGCCCCATTGAATTGGAGGTCCATGATTTGAACCTCTACAATGTGAAGGGGGACACAAAAAAATATTCTATGGTTTCCCTCTAGATAGTAGTATACTCGTATGGAATGACATTATTGGCCACTTAAGAGTGGCTCTCAAGGTTTTCTCTTGAACCTTATGAATTTAATCCTAGGGAACAATGCAACGTTTCGGGTTTTGGTTTTTCTTTGAAAGTTTTAAGGTTCAAACCGCAACTTGGGCAAGTGTGTATGATTGTGTGTTTGGCCCCTATTAATAAGTTCAAATCTCAAATCTCACCCTTATGAGATATCAACGAATGCCTAAACCTAAAAGTCCATCTTCATATGAATTTATTACACTAACCTAATAAAAGAAACATTATGTGATCATAATATATTCTTTTAACCCATTTATTTACACATCCACACGCACACACCCGATAACCTGGACTTTGGGTCTCCCAAAAAAAATTCCAAAGACTTTTGAAGGTGGGTCTCTCATTAAAAAAAACCAAAACCTTTTGAACGTGGATCTCCCATTAAAAAATCCAAAACCCTAAAACAAATTATTACGTTGATAGCATCCTACAATGGCAGCCAGAAGGTCAGCCACGTCATAAATAATATTAATATTTTATTAAAAAAGTCGACATTAAGAAAATTATGCACCGACATTAAGGATATCGGTTGATTTAAAATATTTAAAAAATATTTAAAGTATTTAAACTAAAATGGTGCCTATCTCATTTCTTGCGGGTGTGATAGATAGGCGTCTCGTCTCGAGATTGATAACTCTCGGCGTTTATAAATATGTATATTTTATATATCTAAGCTAGTTTTATTACGCCAATAGATGCCCTACAATGGCAGCCAGTAAGGTCAACCACGCCATAAACAATATTAATATTTTATTAAAAAATCCGACATTAATATTTTACGAAATCTTATCTTAAAACCAAGAAATGAGATGGGCGCCTCGAAATTGATAACTCTCTACGTTTATAAATATATATATTTTATATATTTAAACTAGTCACTTTATCTAAGTGATATGTATAATTACAATCTTATCAAAATACCACTATATCATCCTTATAATGCAAATTAAACACATATTAATTCTAAATAACATATAAAAACCTTATATATACAAAATATTTAGTTACCTTTTAAATGTCTTTTAAATGTCAAATAAAATAAAATGTAAATTTACTATTCTACCTTTTATTATGTCGAAGGTTGCAATTTAAAATGTTGATGTGCAAGAAAGCTGTAACTTAATAAAAAAGACCAGCACTTTCGAACACATAAACATTATTGGTATTTCAATAATTAATTCACGTGGATTGCAAGGGAAAGCTAAAACGCAAATGACGTGGATGGTAAGGGAAAGCTCAAACGCAAACATGGCTATAATTTGTGAGATAATTTTTTTGAGAAATGACTCCAGATCGAACTTAATTATGAGATTTTTGATTATCTAAAAAAATCTAACCAATAAATATTTTACAATTACCAATCATTTATTTTTTACTAATAAACACTATATAATTTTAAAAATAATTTAACCAACAAATATTTTACAATTATTAATCATTTATCTTTTTTACCAACAACCATTCTACAACTACTAACCAAACATTTTACAAATTCTAAAAAATTCAATCAACAAATATTTTACAATTATCAACCATCTATCTTTTCTACCAACAAACATTTTATAACTACCACTAAACGTTCTACAACTACTAACCAACCGTACAAAAAACCCTTAAAATGGTACGGTCAACTTCCAATGGCTCCCACCTGTCAATTCATTTCAAAAGTGAATTTAAATTCAATACTAAATTTACTTATCACGAGCACATTGACCAATCCATATAAGGGAAAAGATAATCTGACCTGAATTTAGTGAGGAAGCTATGCAGAAACAGAGCTATTTCAAATCTGGCCAGGTGATATCCTGGACATAGCCTCGAACCTTTTCCAAAAGGCACGAACGACGAATCGTTCGATATATCCTGTCAATCCACAAAGAAAAATAATTATATAAAAGAATTTGAATTGAAACTGACTTCGTTATATTTTCATTTTGAAATAATAATAATAATTTGAATGAATAGAAAGGTAAACAGAATCTTACATAACCCTCGTTTTCCCAGCGCCATGGGTCAAACTTCATATCTTGAGGATAGTACTTCTCATCCAAATGAGTCGCACTCAAAAGAATCACCACCGTCCATCTTTTGGGAATAACAAAATCTGCAGTGAGAGAGGAGGAGATGACAGGAGACATTCGAATTAATATGTTTTTTATCAAAGAAACTTAAATTTAATGAGTAATCTTATTATGATTTTGTTTAAATAAATTTTAAAATGTAAAATCAGTTCAGATTGGAAGGAAAAAGAAAGCCATGGAGAGCACAACCTCTCACTTTAATGTCTTGTTTGGTTTCTCTGAATGTAATTGAAGCTACGTTAGTTAAGCGAAGAGTTTCTTTTATGACCTGCCATGCCAAAGACATCATGCAAAATAAATCTTACTGATGAAATTAGAAAATTATGGATGAAATTAAATCAGAATTTCATGGATAATTATGTACGCACGCGGTGAGTAAATTTCATGGACTTAAAGTCGTCCATTGTCAGCTTTTCATTGCCTTTGGCTTTCAAAAGAGCGTCATGCTCAGCCTGCACAATTCACGTTCATGTTCTTGTTAGACTATCCAGTTATCACTATCACTTTTTACAAAGATAAAACATGACATGAGCAGCTATAGCGAATCTCTCACCCTCAGCTCTTCCAATGCTCGCGAATTGTGAGTGATATACTTGACAGCGAATGCCATGATCGTGGATAAAGTCTCGTAACCGGCAAAGAGCAAAGAGCCTTTCTTGGTTGCGCCATCTTGGCCCTTCAACAACAACAAGAACGCCACAGTTACACTCAGAGCAATGAACTCCAGCAAGCATGAATACAAATCCCAACCCGACGGATACATCTCCGGATGAAGATGGTATGAAAATATATTCGTTGGGATGCTTGAGGGATAATATTCTGAAATTTGTCACATAGATTGGAGGTACCTTTCTTTAAATCCAAAAAGTGCGTGTATTTAATTTTACTTGACTTTTACAGATTGGAAATTTAACGTGCAAAAAAAAGACACTTTTAGGTAAAAGACATTTCCATTTTATTTCGTGGTTGGTATTCTACACGATTACGTTCGGTCCCAAGGAAGCTAGCGGTAATTAAGTGTCCTTATTGAACGTGTAAGGACAAACTTATTCTTGGGCCCAAGGAAGGATAAACTTTGTGCACATGGAGTTTGATTATGTGGACTGAATTTGTTGTTTTTTAATCGGTTAATATATTTTGATGTAAGTTTAGTAGTATATTTTATAATTGGAATTCCTTTCACTTTAATACTTGTTTATCTATTATTTTTATTTATTTTATTTTATTAATATTAAGTTCAAGTAAATGTAGGGTTGATTATGTGGTTTTTTAATGGATTAATGTGATGATGCAAGTTACGTAGGGTTAGCTCTCATATTTTTTAATGGATTGATGTAATGATGTAAGTTGTGTGGGGTTGACCTTGTTGTTTTCTAATCCATTAATATAATAATACAAGTTATGTAAGGTTAATTCTATATTTTTTAATTAATTAATATAATAATACAAATTTAATAATAAATTTCCATGATTAAAATTTCATCTACCTTCAAATGAATTGATTCTCTAGTTTTGAAAGGACGGATACGTCCACGAACGTGCCTAGCGACAATGAAAATAAAACAAATTAGGTTTGGGATGACGTCTTTCAGTTCTTTTTCTTCCAATGGTACAACCAATTTCCACTCATATTTATCACAATAATTTTGATTTTTTTTTTTTTAAATTGGTAACTTTTTTTAGATGTTTTTTTAATCTTAAGTTTGTTGCGTGTAAATTTAAAGGAACCGTGATTTTTTAGGACATCAAATTGGAGAAGTCAACCTACAAACATTTAGCCGCTGTCATGGTGATAACTTTGAATATTTAGTTGAATGTTAATATATTTAGTTAATAAATCTTCAAGGACAGTGTAGTAGTTTGGGTTTTGAGATCTTTTTTGAGGAGACCTAGGTTCAAACTAATGGCATACCCATTAGGGGATAGGTTGGAAGGTAGTGGTCAAGTATTTGTTTAGTTGAATTCCTTGGATGGTTTGTTTAGGTGAATTTCTTGGAAGGTCGAGGTCAAGTATTTGTTTAGTTGAATTTGTTGAAAGGTTTTTTTAGTTGAATTTGTTGGAAGGTCGAGGTTCATTAACTTTGTTTTACCCAACAAGATGGGGTTTATAATGGCATGTCCAAGCCCAAGATCGATTTAGTATTAGATAATTTCATGATTTCGTAATAGAGAGTTAATAAGTCCATAATAGTTTAATCATGCAAAAGCACATAGGGAAGATAATTTCATGATTTCTTATCATCAAATATGACCTAGTAATACTCGATTCACTATTAGATAATTTCATGATTTTGTAATAGAGAGTTAATAAGTCCATAATAGTTTAATCATGCAAAAGCACATAGTGAAGATAATTTCATAATTTCTTATCATCAAATATGGCCTAGTAATACTCGATTCATTATTAGAAAATTTCATGATTTCGTAATAGAGAGTTAATAAGTCCATAATAGTTTAGTCATGCAAAAGCACATAGTGAAGATAATTTCATGATTTCTTATCATCAAATATGGCCTAGTAATACTCGAATTTTCAACTCTTTGTTTTTTTTATTAGCTTATCTCTCTTGATATGCTAGGACTTGGTCATTACAAGTTTGCACAAAGGGTAAAACAATCCAAGTGTTCTCTCCTTCAAATGAGTCATCTTATTTTTGGGGGATATTTCAATTAAAAATCTTGATAGCGTAAAAAATAGCCATTTTTATGAGGTAGTTGCAAGCAAAGTTAATGGATCTCATTTTTAGACAACAAAGAAACTTATCTTGGTTCTGCAACCACAATCAATTGTAGATGATAATTATATTGCCAAACACATTGATTTACGAGTTTACAAGAGTACGCATTCCCCTAAAAAATATTGAATAATGGCCAAGTAAAACGTGATAGCTAGAAGAGAATATGGAAATTGATCTTACAAAAAAAGGCTACTTTACAGTAAATTTAATAAACCTAATGTATTATAAGCATTTTTTATCCCTACTTTTAGAACCAAGCGAACCTTTAGATATTATTCCCATGAAGGATCTAAAATACCAATTTGGATTTGATGTTTTTCTCTGCTATCGATCTCTAAGAAAGAGGAAATACTCGATTTGCTAGATAACACTATAGGTAGTTATCTTGGTACCTCTCAAATTACAATAGAAGGGACTTTGATTGCTTATGCTAGAATCTATTTAAGTTATACCTATCTATATCCTTCTGTAGGGATGTAGTAATTTAGATTGAAAACTACATTTGGTAAAAAATTGACTATGAGGTCATCCCTTTCAAATGTCAAGAAATTCATCACTATGGTGCATTTTTATAGAAATTATCTACTACATATCCAAGAAAGTGTGATGATATCTCTTGTGATCACCTCTAATGATATTAACATTCAATAACCAAATGGTATAACTAATATATAAGGATACATAGCACCTAGTGGAGTCCACCAAAATGGGAAAAGAAACAATAAATGTTGAAACAAATATAAATAACAAGACAAGCTATGGAGGGAACCCAACATCAACACAAAAATGATAAATTTATCAACGTTCATTATAGAAATGGTGAAAGGATTATAGGACATGGAAATAGAGGGTATGGACACATGTAAATCAATTTTAAATTCTTGGAGAAATCTCAATGGATATAGTAAATATTATGGATTTGAAGATATATCCTCCAAAACGATGTGAAAACTAATACCTCCTCATGAATAATCTTCATGTTAGGTTTTATCAATAGGCTCAAAGTGAGGAGAATTAAAAAGACTATAATAACTTAAGGTTGCCAAAAATAAAAGCATAAGATCCTAGATTACCTATCCACTCTTTTCTCCTAAAGAAACTATTCATAGTTTCCTTTTTAGGACATGTATAGTTCAAGTGATTAGAAATGCTCTCACTCTATGGTAAAGGATGGCTCTTATTCGAGAGGTCCAAGGTTCAAAATGCGGCATGGGAAAGTGTGTGAGAGGGTGGGTGTGTGTTAAATTCCTTATTGATAAGAATTGCTCTCAAATTTATGAGGGGTCATGGTTGGGAGAAGACTACTCAACCCTGTGCGTTGGTCATAGGGGTTTCTCACACTAACCAAATAAAAAAAAATGCTAAAAAATAAAGATTGTAAGTAAAAAAATTCTAGATTCCAAATCAATACAAATCCCATCCACTTAGAGATAGAAAAGTCTCATATCCACTTGTAGAGGATGAAGTCTCATATATGTAGCGAAGGTGACTAAGATTTAAGTATGAAAGATGATACCAACTACAACATATTGCATCATTTTTATAGACTAAATATATAATGACACTAAACCTATTGCTCAATGACTAACTACCTTATCATAGGGCCCAAGCTAACAATAATAAAGATAGTCAGCGTGGTTATATTGGAATCATAGTAACCACACTGACTACCTTATCAAGATCACATGAGCTTCAAACATCAAAAGAGAGGTTTAGGATACTCTTTGTATTATTATGTATCAAAGAACCAAAAAACTTAAAATAATTGATTTAAGTTACTCTGAGCAAAATGATTTTTCTTGTATGATATTAACATTGAAGGAGCAATCGCTGATATTGTCATCGTAGGAGCAGTTGTTTCTTCGCAACCCTCAAATGATAAGAGTTCTAGAATAGAGTGACTTTATCGGATCTTCTTCTAATAAAGTAAGTATATATATATCGACTTGTGAACATTTTACAAATCTAGATAAGAAAATATTGCGCTACAGAGAATATAAAAGCTGCATTATGGAACATCCTCTTCAAAAGTTAATATATGTAACAACATCAATTACCCAAAAATTAAATTTAAATAATCTTGATTTCGTTCAAGCCAGAAATTTCTGTTAAAACACTAGTAAAAATAGCTCTTGTTAACATTTTTCCTTTGGTTCATTTTAAAGTGTTAGATTAGCCAAGTGAAATAGATGTATCCATATCATCAAAAGGCTCGAATTTATGGTTGAAACCTTGAGTCTTCAATGCGGAGAACTAGGCGTGTGCATCACCATGTTTAAAAGAAAATTACATTTTTGTATCAACGGAATCATACAATGTGACATTCATAAATATCATTTCATTACATGTAAATGTAAAACAAGTATTCATATCATCGGAGTCGCACGAGGCAGCTCTACTAAATAGAATTCTATTACATGTAGAAAATACAAACTCATGTGATATGGATAGGGTAGTTAGCATGGTTACTTAGGGTTTTAATAATATTATTTTTATAAATTAATTTATAATATAAATATTATAAATTATTTATAAATTACCTTAGGCTTTAGTTTAACCTTTAATATTATAATAAAAATATTATAATATTATTTCCATTGGGCCTAGGTGTTTTTTTCTTTCACCCTTAGACATTTTCTGATCGCCTTTAATATTATAATAATAAATATTATAATATTATTTCTTTTAGGCCTTTTCTTTAGGGTATTTAACCGTATTTTTGACCACTCACGTGAAGCTCTTAAACCAAATCTCTTGGGCTTAAAATATAAATATTTTAACCCTTCCTTTGCCAAGTCCTGCATTGATTCCTGACATTGACTCTTGACATCAATGACAACATAACTAACTCAAAATTTCCAATAATCGTTCCCTTTGTCATTGATGGCAACTCCTTTTTTGAAACCATTCCTTTTCTTTTTTTAATACTGCTCCCCCTGACTGAATGCTCTCCCCCTAACTCAAATCTCTCCCCCTTTGACATCAATGGCAAAGGGCCGCCTTTGGGGCTTGGGGCTAAGAATGAGACTCTTAGCTTAACCCTTCCCCCACCTCCTCTCTCGAGGTGGTTAATTCTGGGTGGGAGTATCTCTAATCCTAGTATACACTACTCTTTACATTTATCCACCTCCTTTCTCAACTAATCCTTCTGATTCCTCTGAATATTCCTATTCCTGATTGTTTTTGGAATTTTTGCTCTACACCACTTTGTTGTGTACCCAACATTATTGCGTTTATAACACTTAATGTTGTGGTTCCTTGAAGGTGCAACTATTTTGAAGTTTCTCCTGGTGAAGCCATATCCAATCCTTGTCATGAACCCCGTAATTAACTGCCTTATGACCAAACTGATTACAAGAGTAGCAATACCCTTGAAAAAGATGTTTGTTTTTGAAGTTTCCATATTCTTGTCTTCCATGTGTCCTCCACTAATAACCTTTTGCCCAAACCTATGACATGAGAAGTAACGTCTATTGAAGAAACCTTGTCTTGATCCCATTTTTCTCTTAGCCTCTTAAAAGGAACTTGTTAAAAAAAAAAATTATACCATGCATCTTAGTTACATTTTGTTGTTACATAGAAGTAAAATGGATTCCATCCATATTACAAGAATATTTATATTACCATGATATTTGGGCAAATCTCATTATATCTTATTAGTATAATAATATTTTAACAATTACATATTGCTTATAAGTTTTGAACCTAAATTTTTATATTAGAATTTCATATTTTTCATTGTTTTTTTTACCTTTAAAACTTTTTGAAATGTGAGAGGATAAGGATATACACTATACTTTGATAGCCAAAGGTTGGATAATCATATATTGATCAAATCAACATTCATTTGATAGATGCTTCTTATTTACATTTTGTTGTTGTACATACTTAAAATAGATTCTAGTTATATTAGATGAATATTTATACTACATAATGTTTACGCAAATCACATATAATATTAATATAATTTTAAAAATTAGACTGGTGAGGGATACCATAACGAAAAGTCTTTGAATTTTCATGAAAAAAAACAGAAATTCAAACTTCTCTAAAAGAGAATGACGATCCTTCATAAAAATGAGAAGGAAGGAACCAAAAGACCAAGAAAAGAAAAATGCTGCTCTGCCACCGGTGAATTTCTCTTTGACATAGTGATAAAAATCTATGGATGCTGCTCTGCCACCGGTGAATTTCTTTTTAACAGGGCCGTTTAATCTGCTCAACTTTCTCCTGCTCCACTCCGTTAGTTAGCTGAACCTGTCGCCCTTCGCAGGCTTTTGACCTGACACCAAGATTAGACTAAACGGAGGGTGTTACCCGTGACTCTCTGGAGCAGGGGTTTACCTTACGGAGTTTGATGTAACGGACAGAGAGAGGTCACGGGGCGGCGTTTGCAGTGAAAAGCACGACAACGGGTGGGGTTTGGGCTGACGCGACGCGTATGGAGTTGGTGTGGTGTGCCGTCGGTCGTTTTGTCCGTTTGTTCTGGGCGAGCTTTTGAGGCCCGTTTTTTGAGCACATAATAAAGTGGGGGCGTGCATTGAATGAGCTGGGTGATTGTTTTGACATGCAAGGGCATTGGTCCAAAACCTTAATCGTTACACTATATTTGATGAACTTTTTCGATGGGTCAATAGAATTCATCTTCTCAAATACAAATCTTTACCAATTGTAGCGTCAAATTATGATGGTCGGTGAACAAAACATGGAGTGAAGGAGACTTCAGGTGGCTCCTCGGTTGGTACCACCATCATCAAACTGAGGCACACTCTGCGAACTCAGGTCAAATTACTACCTTTGTCAATATTAAGCATGTCCGCGAGGTTTGAACCTAGGTCTCCTCCTGGTAAATGCCCAACTGAACCTAGGTCTCCTCCTGATAAATGCCCAATTGAACCTAAGTCCATTTTGCATCATATCAACCTAGCAAGCATCTTGTGTATTGGCTTTTGGCCATTTTTCGTGCGTGAAGCGGCTCTACTGACAATTTGGTCCATAAACATTCAAACGTTCTACCTCAACATATCCTCCCAATAACAACATTGTAAAAAAAAACAAAAACCAACGAAGTTTACATGCTGATGCAATTAACCGGTTCCTGGTTCCTATAGTTAGGAGGAAATTGGAGTCCACACTAAATCCCTTACATTTTCGAGTTAAATAGAATAAAAATTGAATAGGTTTATTGATGTGATTGTGAAACTTTAAATAAAAAATTTAAGTTTAATATTAAATTTTAATAAAATAATTAATTAAAATTTTGGAATAGATCGAATAAAATACAAATTATAAAGAAATGAAGAATGAGAGTCTCCAAAAAAAATCACGGTTATAATGTTTTTTTTTTTAAATACACCCACTTCACGGGCACCTGTTCTTTTAAATGTTCCCGTACATCTGTACATATGGATAAAACTAAAGCAAATGGGATTTTTTCTTTTCTTGGTCTTCTTTAGTTACTTCCTTGCTGAAAAATAATATTTTTCAAATATTTATATTTATATCTATATTTATATCTATATCGATATCGATATCGTAAAAAGTTTACTTTTCATATATTTGTTAAAGATTTAGGTTTTTTTTAAAAAGCTCAAAGTTTTTTGAATATAGATTTTTTATTTAAAAAACCCAAAACCTTTTAAACATAATTTTTTTTTAAAACTTAAAACCTTAATTATTATATAAATAAAACAAATGATTTTATTTAAATAATATATGTAATTATAAAATTATTGAAATACCATTATTTTATCATTATAATATAAATTATACACATTCTAATTTTAAATAACATATTAAAAATATTCTATAAACAAAATATTTAGTTACTCTTTTAAATGTCAAATAAAATATAAATTTATTAAAGAAAACAAAATTCAAATTATAGAAATTGCAATTTAAAATGTTGATGTGTTACAAGATCAAGAAAGCTATCACTTTGAAAAAAGACCAGCACTTTCAATAATTAATATTTGTTGGTCACGTGGATTGCAAGCTAAAACTCAAACATGACTATAATTTGTAAGATATTTTTTTGGATGATTTCAAATAGAATATAGTTATTGTAAATCTTATTATAAACTTTAATTTTTTACACAAATATTTTAGATTATCAACCACCTATCGTTTGATCACTTTTCTACTAATAAACACTCTATAACTATCCATTCTAAACAGTAAAATTCAAAAGCACTTAGCCAGTCATGATCGAGGAGACAGTCGAATTGGAAAACCCTTCGCCATGCGTGGTAGAGGAAATAAAATGTCAGGGCCAACTTCCAGTGGCTCCCACCTATCAATGCATTTCAAAAGTGAATTTAAATTCAATACCAAATTTAGTCATTACGAGCACATTGACCAATCCATATCAGGAAAATATAATCTGACCTGAATTTAGTGAGGAAGCTATGCAGAAACAGAGCTATTTCAAATCTGGCCAGGTGATATCCTGGACATAGCCTCGCACCTTTCCCAAAAGGCATGAACGACGAATCTTTCGATAGATCCTGTCAATCGACAGAGAAAATAATTATATAAAAGAATTTGAATTTCAACTGACTTCGTTATATTTTCATTTTCAAATAATAATAATTTGAATGAGTAGAAAGGTAAACAGGTGAGAGCCAGAATCCTACGTAACCCTCGTTTTCCCAGCGCCATGGGTCAAACTTAAGAGGTTCAGGATAGTACTTCTCATCCAAATGAGTCGCACTAAAGAAAGTCACCACCGCCCATCCTTTGGGAATAACAAAATCTGCAGTGAGAGAGGAGGAGATGACAGGAGACATTCGAATTAATATTTTTTTAAGGTTAAGAAACTTAAATTTAATGAGTAACCTCATTATGCTTTTGCTTAAAAAATAAAATTTAACCTGTAAAATCAGTTCAGATAGATTGGTAGGAAAAAGAAAGCCATGGAGAGCACAACCTTTCACTTTAATGTCTTGTTTGGTTTCTCTGAATGTAATTGAAGCTACGTTAGTTAAGCGAAGAGTTTCTTTTACGACCTGCCATGCCAAAGACATCATGCAAAATACATCTTATTGAACTACTCTCATTAAAGTAGAAATCTATGGATGAAATTAGATCAGAATTTCATGGATGATTATGTACGCACGCAGTGAGTAAATTTCATGGACTTAAAGTCGTCCATTGTCAGCTTTTCATTGCCTTTGGCCTTCAAGAGAGCGTCATGCTCACCCTGCACAATTCACGTTCATGTTCTTGTTAGACTGTCTAATTATCAGTATTAGTTTTTACAAAGATAAAAACATGACATGAGCAGCTATAGCGAATCTCTCACCCTCAGCTCTTCCAATGCTTGCGGATTGTGAGTGATATACTTGACAGCGAATGCCATGATCGTGGAGGAAGTCTCGTAACCGGCAAAGAGCAAAAACAATATCATATCTGCAATTATTTCGTCCGAAAACGTGCCTTCTCTTAAAAGTTTAGCAAGTAGATCATTATATACCACTTCTGGATGCCGTCTTCTCTCCTCTATGCACTGGTGAATCTTTTTTATTATAGTTTTTCTCGCCTGCAATACCCATTTACATTTTCAATGAACAAACAGACACCAATACTCTTTATTTTTGAGAAAATAAAGCAATTGAATTTGAGACTAATTACCTTTACACCCTTTGCGAAAGCTGTCCCGGGGATATTGAGAGGCAAGCAGAGTAAGGCTTTCACAAAATCGTTAAAAGCCTGATAAATTTCTTGCATCTCTTCTGCAGGAGGTAAGCTCAGCAATTTTCTCCCCATCAAGTTCAAAACAATCTGCGTGCAGCCAATTCCGAATTGAAGGTAAGAGATCAAAACGAAACAAAAATAATGATTAAACAGAGAGAGAAGTAATTGCGTTTGCGTGCCTGATGGCAGCTGGGTTGAAGAGGAATGTCTCTCTGCGATTCCCATTTCTTCATGCCGGTGAGGAAGACATGTTCTATATCGTCCTGGAAATCCGTGGTGAGGGTATCATACTTCATCAGATTGGCAGCCATTCCATGGAGCTTCCTTTGAAGTTCTCCGTGGACCTCCAGCAGACCGTATTTGCCAATAAGGCTTCTTGTGGAGGCCAGGAATTTCGCTTTAAACAGCCTGCCCTCGTTTTGCAGAACGTACTTATTGAACTCTGGATCTACCGATATAACTGTTTGTGCCCTTCCAAACAAATTACATCTGAAAATCGGCCCGTACCTACATTACCAAAACATCCAAAAAAAAAAACTAAGCCTGAGGTGTGTGCAAGGAGCAACTCGACCCTATGTAGGCTGTGCGATAACACATGGGAAGCTTGGACTAGCTCAACTCAGTCACTCACATAATATTGCACGAAAAAAAATAAAACTAAAAGGCCTGGTGAAGAGAACCGATTACCTGCGTTCATGATCATCACTGAACCGCCGAGGCTGCGGGGAATTGTGATCTCGAAAGAAAGTGATGGTCTCGCCGATAAGAGGCCATCCGGTGCCTCCAGGAGGCATTTTGCGTTTCTTGGTTGCACCATCTTGGCACTTCAACAACAACAGAAACGCCACACTTACACTCAGAGCAACGAACCCCAGCAAGCATGAATACGAATCCCAACCAGACGGATACATCTCCATACATGAGATTATTTCTAATTATTTATCAAGTACTCTACTGGCTAGCGTTGATGTTTAACTCCTTTGCCAACCTGCAGTACCGCTACTGTAAAGCAGGGCTTCATACAAGATGAAGAAGTAATGAGCCTTAATATTTGTCAATGAATCCTCCGCATGGTGATACCGAAATCCTACCTGCAGCTTACTCGAGAATTCGTGCAAATTTGTTTAGAGCTTATAACTATGTCTCTAATTTGATCAGTGCTGAAATTCATAAAGTTGTCTCATCAAGATTATAACTACGAATGTAATAGAGTCAGTAGACCTAAAGGTGAGGTCCAATGGATAAGCCTTGAGACTTTTTTCTTTTTCCTCTAGATTTAAATCTTCTGTTCCTAGTAAAATTTTTGGGCTCTCCACTCCTAAAATTCTCCACCCTTTTCCATCCAAAGTTGAGAACGAAATATACTGTAAAACGTACCTCAATGGCAACAGGAACTAGTTTGGCCTGTTGAAGAGGCACTTTGATCCACACTCCCTTCTTACCCTGCACACCCCACAATTATACACGGTCCTTACAATCTAAATATTTCTGATGACATTCAGCCTTGAAAGTATAGTTATACTCACCTGACGTGTCCAGTGAGAGAGTGAAGCTTTTTGAGGGAAAGACTCGGCTTGCCTTCAACTTATAGAAAACAAGTACAATTAGAGCAGGTGAAGAGCATGCAACGGTATATACAAAAAAAGAACGGCACTTCTCGGATTCATGGTATCACACGTTACGCGGTGATGGATGCTTCTGCGATAGTGGGCGGAAATAGCTGGTTAAGCCAACGGGCCTTCTTGGATTCACGGTATCCACGTTACGCGTTGATTAATGCTTCTGCAATGGTGGCCGGAAAGAGCTGGTTAAAGTATGTATTAGGCCTGCGAATACTAAATATTGGAAAAAAGGGCGTGTAATTAATAAGACTGCGTGGATCACTGATACGTGCCAAGGATAGAAGCCACAAATTCAGTTGCCTACTCCCTTGATAAGATAAGATAATAGATGATTCAACGTTCAACCACGAAACGTCCAGCCTCTGTCGTATGTGGAAATTTAGTGCGTTCGACTAAGGAGGACCAGACAAAACATTTGACTTTTTCACCCCAAACCATTGGCGTTGGATTTAGGGAAACCATTCTTTAGGAGATATCGTTGGCATTGAATTTAGCATGGAGAGGTACCGGGAATACGCCAACAGAAAACCTTGAAAAGTTAGTTTAGATTATGGAAGACGATCAGAAACACGGAAGTCCGGGAAGGCGATTCCTTTCCGCGTATTCCCGGTCCTTCTCCATGCGGAGGATTCATATGTTATGTTGATGTTTAACTCCTTTGCCAACCGGCAGTACCGCTACTGTAAAGCAGGGATTCATGCGGTGATCTATATAGAGAAGATGAAGAAGTTATGAGCCTTAATATTTGTCAAATTTTTATCATTAGGATAATAAGATAACAGGTTTAAAGGTTTTGGTTTACTTATGTGAACTTTTTTTATTAACATTCAGTCCTTACATGTGTAAGGTAGTTAATCCTCTTACTTTTGTTTATACCAATATCATATTCCTAGATTGAAATTTGATTCACTTTAATAGCTCTTCTATGAAAGATTCGTTGTGATGCTTTGGAATGAGGATAATACTCTGAATTTGTTGATAGCTTGGAGGAACCTTTCTTTGAATCCAAAGAGTGCCTATTTAATTTTAGTTGAATTTTATAGATTTGAAATTTGACTCAGATAAATAGTATTAACGTGGAATTAAAATTTTAATTATGAAATATATTACTAGATTTACATCATCATATTAATAGATTAGAAAGCAAGAGGGTCAGCCCTCACACATACCCAAATTCAATAACTCAATATTAATAAGGACATGCAATCCCACACAATAAAACCAAAAACACATTAAAGGTCTTGGTTTACTTATGTGGACTCTTCTTATTAAGATTCAGTCGTTACATGTGTAAAGTAGTTAATCCTCTTGCTTTCGTTTATACCAATATCATATTCCTAGATTGAAATTTGATTCCACTTTAATACCTCTTCTATGAAAGATTAGTTGCGATGTTGATAACTTGGAGGAAAATTTCTTTGAATCCAAAGAGTGCCTATTTAATTTTAGTTGAGTTTTATAGATTAAAAATTTGATTCACATAAATAGATATTAATGTGGAATTGAAATTTTAATTATTAAATTTGTTACTAGATTTATATCATCACATTAATAGGTTATAGGTTAGAAAGCAAAAAGGTCAACCCTCACACATACCCAAACTCAATATTAATAAAAATGTGCAATCCTGCAAAATAAAACCAAAAAACACATTCCTAAGCTTCTCAAAAACATATGGAATTATTTTTCTTGTTTTAAGTGTCCATTCTCCCACAATCTTCCCATGGAGGCTCCATTCTCCCACAAACTTTTTCCCTTTTTTTCTCCACAAAAGCATACTCACCCGCTAAAGAGAAGGCTATGTTTAGGGTTGCCCTAGAATATATATATTTCTAATCTTTTAAGTAGGTGAGTTGATTTATCACTGTAAGGAATTTAACAAAGGGTATTGGTTGTGACCGTCACTAGACGATTATTATAAACTCCTTTAGTCCTCGAGGTGGATTGGTAAGACGTTGGATGCTTACCAAGAGAAGACATAGGTTAAAACCTTGGGGCATGCCTAATCTCTTCAGTTTAGGTGGGTTAAGTGGATTAATAAGACATTGGGTACTTACCAAGAAAAGACCTAAGTTCAAATTTCAAGATATGTATAATGTGAATAAAGATAATAGTTTAACCTAAATCTTAAAATAAAATTATAACACTAACACCATTATTTAAAACTACTATGAAAAGCAATGAAACTTAACGCCATGAAAAAGGAGTATATTTCTATAAAAGAAGAAATTAGCTTCTGGCATCTGCCTTTTGACCTCGGAGAAAGCCTCAAGAGTCCACATCCTTGCAAGGTAGCAGTTAGAGTTCGTTGGAGTGTGTCTGCCTAATCAGCTTCTGGCAGCTGCCTTTTGGCCTCGGAGAGAGCCTCAAGAGTCCACATCCTCACAAGGTACTTGGTAGGAGTGTGTCTGCCCATTTATTGATCATGAGGCACGCCTTGCCATGTGAGAATTGATTCCAAAACAAAAGTCGTTAGTTCCCACTAGTCACTGCAACTTGCCTCAAGGGAGACCCACGACATCGCTCAACTTGCGCGATGGCACGAGCATCTATGGTGACGTCCGGATGCCGTTCCCGTAAATTCAGGGCTCATGTCCGCTGGTGGCTAGAGATGAATCTATTCAGGTAATGCCTATATTTCCATTTGCCTTGGCAAAATCCTCTAACCTACTTTGCGTCCATCTGCCCTTGGCAGCCTCCAGTACAACAAATGGTTAAAAGATAAAAGATAGATAGTTGATGCCCTTGCCCTTTGCCTTTGCGTGCGGTATAGTCCAAAAGAGAGAGCCGTGCTTTTCCCGTGCACATCAATCGCCGTCCCCGTCTTCCCATTAAAATTACTTAATTTCTATTTCTCCTCCTTGGTGTCACCATTTAACATAAATAAATAAATAAATAAATTTATATTTCTCCTTACTGTCAGACTCGGATCCACGGATAACCCTCATCAGGAACGAACTTACTCATGTATTATGCATGCGCATAGGACACTACCGAGTAAAAAGGAAATACAATTGATTTCACGGTACACACATGAGTTGGTTACCAGTATTATTTTAGTAACGGGTAAGTGTAGGTTCAAACCATATGGACTGCTCTTAACAACTTATTTGTCTCGTTGTTATTGATTTGGCATGATATGGAGACATCGCTCAGTATACTATCGTCGTCGATCTAGCACACACTAAGAGGATTTAGCACGCACTACTATCTTCGTTAAAGCTGGCAGCATGCCCCTAAGGTTTGAACCTAGGTCTCTTATTGGCAAGTACTTGGTCAGTCAAACTTACGTTTTTACCCTCTTTGCAAACTTATAATCACCAAGAGGAGAGATAAGCTAATCAAAATTAAAAAAAAAAACAAACCAAAGAGTTGAAAAGATATTAAGATTATTAATAGAAATCTCCTCTAAACATACGACTCCTTATTTAAAGGAGAGAGCACTTGGATTGTATTACCCTTTGTGCAAAATTACAATGTAATGACCAAGCCCTAGCATATTGAGACAGATACACTAATCAAAATAAAAAAACAAACCAAAGAGTTGAAAATCCAAGTATTGACTAGGCCATCTTTGATGACACTTTGTGCTTTGCATGATTAAACTATTATGGATTTATTAACTTTATTTTGATAACTGGGAAATCAATAATACCTATGTTCAATAATCCAGCAATACTAAGGGAGGGCATGTGATTCAACATTGTATTTTATTCACAATGATGAAATATTAATTAATAATCTTAATAGCATAAACAATAGCCACTTTTTATGAGGTAGTTGCAAGCAAAGTTAATGTATATCATTCTTGGACAACAAAGAAGCCTATGTTTTGGTTCTGCAACCACAATCAATTGTAGATGATTATTATATTGCTAAACACATTAATATACGAGTTCACAAGAGTACACATTACCCTAAAAAATCTTGAAGAATGGACAAGGAAAGCATGATAGCAAGAAGAGAATATGGAAATTGATCTTCCAACAAATGACTACTTTGTAATAAATTTAACAAACCTAATGTATTGTAAGCATGTTTTACCCCTGCTTTTAGAACCAAGCGAACCTTTAGATTTTATTCCCACAAAGGATCTAAGAATACCAATTTAGATTTGATATTTTCCCTTCTATCAAACTCTAAGAAAGAGAAAATATTAGATATGCTAGGGAACACTATAGGTAGTTATCTTGGTACCTCTCAAATTACAAGAGAAGGGACTCTGATTACTAATGCTAGAAGTATTTTAAGTTGGACCTGTCTAAATCCTTCTCTAGGGATGTTGTAATTTAGATTGAAAACTACATTTGGAAAAAAATGACTGTGAGGTTGTCCCTTTCAGATGTGAGGAAAGTGATTGCTATGGTGCATATTTATAGAAATTATCTACTACCTATCCAAGAAAGTATGATGATACCTCTTGTGAGCACCTAGAATGACATTAACATTCAATAACAAAATGTTATAACTAATATATAAGGATACATAACACCTAGTGGAGTCCACCAAAATGGGAAAATAAACAATTAATGTCGAAACAAATATAAACAACAAGACAAGCTATGGAGGGAACCCAACATCAACACAAAAATGATGAATTTATCAACATTCATTATAGAAATGGTGAAAGGATTATAAGACATGGAAATAGAGGGTATGCACTAAATTGACATGCAAACCGGTTTGAAATTCATGGAGAAATATCAATGGATATAGTAAGTATTATGGATTTGAAGATATCTCCTCCAAAAGCAATGTGAAAACAAATACCTCCTTAAGAAAAATCTTCATGTTAGGTTTTATAATTAGGCTCAAAGTGAGGAGAATTAAAAAATACTTCAATAACTTAAGGATGCCAAAAATAAAAGCATAATATCCTAGATTACCAATCCACTCTTTTCTCCTAAGGAAATTATTTTTTAATTTATTTTTTAGGGCATGTATATTTCAAGTGATTAGCAATGCTCTCACTCTATAGGAAAGGATGACCTTATGATGGTAGCAATTGTAAAGGAAATAACAGAGACTAGTCAAAGGATGTGGAGATGAACCAAATGTGACAACATCCCAAAATAATGCATAGAATCATGAAGATGAAAAAGAAAGGAGCAAGCAACTACAACACTAGGCATCATGCATTTTGGGCCCAACAAGCCAACCATAATTGACACGATAGTTAAGCAAGGTAAAAAATATAACCAAGAAAATATAATATTGGTTGGTGATCAAGTTATGGAGGTAGATTAGTCAAGAAGTTGAACTTCCACCACTTTGATAATCTCAAATCATGATAATATTCTAGGATGCTTGAGGGATAGGAAGCAAGACCCAATAAATTATTGTTAAGATGTTAATTAACGGGCTTAGTTATGTAGTATTTTTTTGGTAGGAAATAAAACTTACCATGGAGGAAACAATTAATATATCCAACAAAATTTGGAAAGGATACTAGCAATATATATTTTCATCCTAGGAATAGTTTGAATGTAACACGACTCTTTGGAATCCAAGGTACTTTCAAATGGAAAATTCATTAGGATTTAAATGATTTTTTTCTTAAGCTATCCTTGGAAGGTTTTGAAAGCATGAGATTCCGAAAATAAAAGGAAAACTATAGCTATGCAACATAAGACAAAATATAACGCTTTAATCCTATGCACGAAACAAAGAAAAGAGATAAATTGGAAATGAAAGAAAGGTGTATGAAAGCACAGCCATATTTATTCAATTTTCTTATCCTCGGTTACAAAGACGTCTCCTCCATTTTTAGGGGCTAGGAGCGTTAAATGGATCTTTGTTACAATTGTGACTTAGTCTTCCTCCTTCCGCATGCCCACATGCAAAATGGGCGGGCCAAAGTGTTGCCGCCGCTTATGCTGATGAATCCTTGCTTGCTGATGTTTCTCCTGCAATCAAAGAAACAATAAAAGCGTTAGTAGCACCTGTAACCAGAAGATATATCATTTGACTTTAGAAATAAATAAGAAATGCATGCAAAAATATTGATTAAATCGGTAAACAACATAACTCTAAGCAAACCTGCAACTTTTACAGAAAACAGAAAACTTTACCAGAGGCTGCTGCCAGTGATACAGTCGGTGGAAATCTGCTGTAATTCGTCTCCAGGTGAGACGACTTCGCCTATGATGAAAAGCCGAAGTGCTATTGTTACCTGCAGGTTAGTGGGACAACAAGAACGACAAAAGCACGATGATATTTGATAAACATCTTCTGAATTTGATAAACATGCAATGACAGAACGTAATGCAAGTGTAGAACGCACGATAGATATATTCAAACGTAAAGCATTAGACATAGAACGTAGAATGCAGGATATATTTGATAAAGGATATATTCGAACATAAAGCGTGACAGAATAAACTAATCATGCAACTAACAAACTAGCAAAAATATGCAGGGTGCCCAAGCAGGCCACCCCCGTTGGAATTTGACTTCGACGCCAATCCACTAGGGATAGGCCCAAAATCTCAGAGAATGAGTTGTCGTCGAATTGGTGGTTTACTGTGTCCAATGTCGGGTCTGAAGGTTCGGATTCACCTTCTAACAGCCACCAATAACCTCCCTTGTGAAAGAGATTACAGGTGTAGAAGAATGAATCAGAAAGGAATGCAATCGGGTCTCTGGTTTAGCAGCACTTCGTTGCGTTAAAATGCTTGTCAACCTCTCTTTTTTGGGTGGGAAAGTCCACAGTTTTATAGACCCACGGGGTCTCTTTGGAGGGGGCACGTAGGGATGCCATGTGGTGGCCATGCCTTCTCAAAATGGAGGAGACTCCGCCTTGACTAGGGCTTACCTGACTGCCCTTGTGACAGTCGGCTAACTGCCAATCTGCCCACCTACATGCACATGCACAGCAGGCCGCAATAACTGACTGTCTTCGACTGCCACTTGTTGAATGTCTGTTTTGATGGTTTTAATGTTGCCTCTGAATGCCTTAATGTCTGCCTTTGAATGTTTTAATGGCGCCTTTGATTGGTTGAATGTCTGCTCTTGAGTATTTTAATGTCCGCTTTTGAGCAAATGCGAAGTTCATCGCGATATCGCGACGTCATGATATCGCGACACTTCGGGTGAGGCTCCCCTTTGGGCCTTAGGTGTCACGATTTCGTGACGTCATGAAATTACGACACCCTCGGCCAAGGCTCCCCTTTGGGCTTTAGGTGTCGCGATTTCACGACGTCGTGAAATCGCGACACCCTCGGCCAAGGCTCCCCTTTGGGCTTTAGGTGTCGCGATTTCATGACGTCGCAAAATCGTGACACCCTCGGCCAAGGCTCCCCTTTGGGCTTTAGGTGTCGTGATTTCACGACGTTGTAAAATCGTGACGTCGCGATTTCGTGACACCCTCGGCCAAGGTTCCCCTTTGCTTAAGGCTTGCTTGTATTTAAAGTTTGCTCTTGCTTAAGGCTTGTTTTTAATTAAAGTTTGCTTTTAATTAAAGTTTGCTCTTGCTTAAGGCTTGTTTTTAATTAAAGTTTGCTTTTAATTAAAGTTTGCTCTTGCTTAAGGCTTGCTTTTGCTTAAGGCTTGTTAAAACGACCAGCTTTTCCTTGTTTACTTTTCGACCTTCTAAACTGCTGTGTAAGTGGTTAGGACCATTGTTTGACCTTTGAGGGCTGCCCTAAAAGCTGTGTGTGTCAATGCGATCAGTGTTTGTAGTCACTTAATCGGATTGGTGCTGTTTTGGTGTCTATAGATGCCCCTTTTTGGGAAGCGCTACGGGTGACGCAGTGCTGAGCAAAAATAGATAACCAAAGCACTAATGATTTAGGGTTTCTTGGTAACCTAACCAACTTTTGATGCCCCAAGTATGGAAAGGGCATGCATTCTTGAATCCTTGCTTCTGACGAGCTAAAGAATTTGATTTCAAGTGTTAACCTATTTTGGTGAGGTGTGACTTGAGCTTGGACATTGATCATTCATGATTAGGCAAAGGGCGTAACCTTTTGTCCCTGGGGGAACCTTGTGTTCATGCTTCGGGAATACCAAGTGTTTGATCAATTTGATTGCTGCTTGTTTACTGCCCCAAGCAGGAGCGTAATTGTCTTTGTCAATGATTCTTTGAATGCATGTCATTGCTTTGATTGGGTGTGTGCTTGTTGATTGGTGACTAAGTGTGACTACCCCCTCAAGCGACAAATCGATGAGGGAATGACCTTCATGAGAAAAGCGACGAGTCGCTTGACCCAAGATGACTTGTGCAAGGGTGCCTTTAGATGTTTTATCGTTTAAGCACGTGCAATTTCTCGACATTTGGACCTATTTTTGGTGGGTGTTAACCCTTTTGGTGATGCCATAATGGGGTGAAATCATCAAAAACCTGTCTTCCCGTGGAGCGGTCCGGCTATGGTAGCCTTCTTGGGGAAGTAGGAGAGTGACGATTTGAGCCCCAACATCGATTTTTTTATGCCAAGAGGTTAAGTGCAAGAGCACTTGTGTCCGGCAATGCTTATTGCTTTGTTTTTGTGTTGCATTTTTTTGGGATGTTTTTGTTGTTTTGATTTTCTTTCTTTGTGTATATGTCATGATTTTATGTTATGCATAATGATTGATGTTGATGGATGCATGCTACTTTATATTGATGTATGCATATGGTATGATAAATGCGATTGTTGTATGTTGATTTATTTTGATGGATGCATATGTTGTGATGAATGCAAATGTTTTTTATTTATATGTGATGTGCAGAAATGAAATGGATGGATAGAATTTGTGATGTTTGGCTATGGCACCATAGACTATTTAGAACTCTATTATTTTGTCTTTTAGGCGATTGTTGTGATGCATGACTTTGGATGTATACATGTGGTTTTTCTTTTTTTGTATTTTCTGATGGTATTGTAAGGATGAAAAGTAGCGCAGTTGGTTTAGAAATGTAGCTAAGGTTTTCTAAGACTCAAACAGTTTTAACTCACTAGCCATGACTGTACTTTATCTTACAAGACTTTTGAACAAGGTATGAATTGGACTTGTTTTTGACCAAGCTATTTCACATCCCTGTGTGTGCAATTGAGTTCATTTATGTGGTATTTGTCAGGATACTGCCAGTGCCAAATGGGCTTTCAACCGAACTCGTACTGAGGATCACCTAATTAGCTCCACTAACTCCTTTGTTGTATTTAGTTAGATTAATCTACGATGTTATCCAAGATACCATAAGCTAGCTCATCCTTATGCAAACATTGGTCTACACATGCAAAGCGAATGTGACAGACATATCGTCATGCGGGTAGGATACCGCCATTGCTAGATAGGCTATTAACCAAACCTGTAATGAGGATCACCTAGATGGTTTTCGAATGCTGAGAATTCCAAGGATTCAAGTTTAGGATATGTGTTGGTTGAATGATTTAGAAAGTTTTTCGTCTATATAGTGATGAAAATCACTGTTTATTTTCTATTAATTCTTTTTTAGCAAGGATTTTGAATAGTGGTGATAACCACTGTTATTTGATTTTGTGTTTTGAGTATTGTGAGTTTGGGCTTGTGAGTGGCCTTGATCCTTGTGGCCTTGGGGACGACTACGCATCCTTTGCAGGGACGTGTAGTACGAATCCTTACGATGTTAGGGACCAAGGGGGTGATGGGGATTATGGAGTAAGGGCATTGATATTTTAGGCCTTGGGGATGACTACCCATCCTGGTTAGGGGCAGATAGTACGAATCCTTACAACTTGGAGACCAAAGGTGAATGGAAAGTGTTAGGATTATGATTTGTTGGAATTTTGTTTATGAATGGTGTTGATCCTTTTAGGTCTTGGGGATGACTACCCATCCTTGGCAAGGACGTGTAGTACAAATCCTTACAACTTTGGGAACCAACTATGATTGGAATTTGGTAGTGGTGAAAACCACTTGTATATGGAGGTGAATGGATAGGAAAGATCTTGTCCTTTTGTGAATTCTCGGCGATTCCGGAACCATTCGCACGGGGGATGAGCAAGATAACCGTTTCACTTATGGTGACCTGGATTACTGCACAGGTTTCATCTTTCGTTCACACAACTTGGGAATTTTTATGTGTTTTAATTTGTGTTGGGATGTTACGTAACAATGCATATTTCAAGTGTAACTCTACCTTCGTAAATTCTATCTGACTTGATACATTACATGGCTAAAGAGCAAAATGATGACTAAATCATGAAAACCCTTGATACATTAAAAGACCACTGACTCTAGTGTGGTAAAAAGCAATGCATGGTGTTTTTGTTGTTTTTATAAAATGGAACAGTGGGGAACAAGATGGACTAGCAGAGCAATTACAGCCTATGGTGCCTTTGACCTGTACGACCACAAATATGCAATGTATGGATGCAATGCTTGATGCAGCTACATATTTTTGTATTTTTGATGAATTGATTTTGGTGAAGATGACGATGAAGTGCGAGAAGAGCTCTCTATTGATGAATTTGAGTATGCCTAGAAATGAGATGCAAAAATTTTTGTTGTTTTTGATGATTTTGTGTTGTTTTTGAATTTTCTTGATTTTTGACCAAGCGATTGTGGAAATCCTTGGAGCATTTTTGAATTGACCAAGCGATTGCAAGAATCCTTGGAGCCTTTTTGGGATTGACCAAGCGATTTTGATAATCCTTGGAGCATTTTTTAATTGACCAAGCGATTGCAAGAATCCTTGGAGCCTTTTTGGGATTGACCAAGTGATTTGATAATCCTTGGAGCCTTTTTGGGATTGACCAAGCGATTGCAAGAATCCTTGGAGCATTTTTGGACTTGACCAAGCGATTTTATGGATCCTTGGAGCATTTTTGGAATTGACCAAGCGATTTTATGGATCCTTGGAGCATTTTTGGGTTTTGACCAAGCGATTGCGATAATCCTTGGAGCATTTTTGGGTTTTGACCAAGCGATTGCGATAATCCTTGGAGCATTTTTGGGATATGGCTCTCTTAGATATGAAATGGTCGCAAATGACTGATATTCAAGGGTTCTGTTTCCTTGATACCGTCAAGAGAAGCTAGTCGGTATGTCCCGGGTCCTATTTTGCTATCAATGACATATGGACCTAACCAATTTGTCGCAAACTTGTCCCTTAGGTGGGATGGCAAACTAGAATTCTACTGGTTTTCCTTCAAAACCAAATCACCAACCCGAAAGTCTCTGAGGTGAACTTTCATGTTGTAAGCTTTCTTAAGTCGCTCTTGATAAATACGTAAATGCTCAAGAGCATTAACGCATCGTTCATCAAGCAACGTAAGCTGGTCTAACCGGGCCTGCCACGCAGAGTCATCATCGATGAACTCCTACATTGATATGCGTAGGGAAGGAATCTCCAACTCTAGAGGCATGACTACCTCGGAGCCATACACGAGTGAAAACGGAGTGGCCCCAGTGGGCGTCCGAATGCTAGTGCGATAGGCCCATAGGGCAAGTGGGATTTGAATGTGCCAATCCTTATGACTGTCTATGATGGTCTTTTTAAGGATGGCAACTAGTGTTTTGTTTGACGCTTCTGCTTGCCCATTCGCCTGCGGATAATAGGGTGTCAAAAAGTTGTACTGAATCTTGTACTTTGTGGTCAAAGCACGCACATCTTTGTTCTTGAAAGGTGTTCCATTATCCGAGACTATTTTGGATGGAATACCAAAATGACATATGATGTTATGCAAAATGAACTCCACAATGCGGGGTCCTGTCATAGAGGTAAGCGGAATCGCTTCCACCCACTTGGTAAAATAATCTGTGGCCGTTATGATAAATGTGTGACGGCATGATGACGTAGGGGAGATCTTTCCAATTAGATCGAAGCCCCACTGCAAGAATCTTCAAGCAGACTAGACTATCTACAAAGCCTGGGAAGGTACATGCATCAAATTGGCATGATGTTGACACTTCACGCACTTCTTGACATATGCGCAACAATCTCGCTCTAAAGATGGCCAATAATAGCCCATGCGAAGAATGCACTTTTCGATGACCATACCACTAAAGTGGCCACCACATGTACCATCGTGCACTTGGGAGATCGCCCAAGTGGACTCTTGCTGGTCCAAGAAACGAAGAAGGATTCCTTCATAGCTACGACGATACAAAATGTCTCCTATCAAGACATACTTAGCCGCTTTCTACTTGAGTGCTCGTTTTGCGGCATGAGTCAATCCAAGCGGGAGATTACCTAACTTGAGGTAGTCTCTAATGGGTAAATACTAGTCCTGTTGATCAGAAACCTCGATAGTATGAACAGCTAATCCCTCCTGAAGTTCATCCCTAGCAAACGCTGAATGGGATAGAACCTGTAAGAATAGCGTCGTGTTGCTATTAATGGGAGTAGGGGAGAACAAGGACCCCCAGTTGGCGTGCTTCAGACGATCTCATATTCTAAAGAACTTCTCCGAAGATGGTTCAATCTGGTTCATGTGGATTCCTGGTGTCAAGTCTGAGCTTGCACACTCCATCATAGATTACGATAAGGTTTTGACTTGAATGGTTGTCATATCACCGAAAAGGTCTTGCGGAATTAGTAACCCCAAAGAGGCCATTGTGTCTGCAAAACAATTCGATGATCGAGGGAGTGCCTCGATGTCATACCACTCAAGTTTTGCCAGGAATTTGTCCATGAGGGCTTTATAAGCCTGTAGGACTGGGCATTTGCATTGATATACCCATTTGACTTTATTGACTATTAACAGTGAATCACCAAAGATATTTAGTCATTTGATGTTCATGGTGATTGTTGTTTGAAGACCTAGGAGCAAGGCTTCATACTCTGCATTATTGTTGGTGCACGGGAAGTTTAATTTAAATGACAGGGGCATTGGAGCACCCTGCAATGTGAAGAATACAATTCCTGTGCCACCACCTTGCTCACATTTAGAACCATCGAAGAATAGGGTTATGTTGGCCTTTGACTCAAGCTCATCAAAATCTGGCGATTCTGAGACATGGAAGACCCCATCATCGGGTAGTTCTATGACCAGAGGCTGATCGTCTTCAAGAGGAGCCTCTGCTAGTTGATCGGCTATGACTTGTCCTTTGATAGATTTTTGTCCAATAAACTCAATGTCAAATTCTGTCAACAACATGATCCATTTCGTCGTGCGACTACTATGATAAGTACGACTCATCATGTATCGCAATGGATTCTCCTTAGACACAACATACGTAGTGTTGCTCAGCATGTAGTGGCATAGCTTTTTGGTAGCAAACACCACGCTGCCAGCGAGTTTCTCAACGTATGCATAGTTAAGTTCATAAGCGACCGGGGTGCGGCTAAGATAGTAAGTAGCCTGTTCCTTGTGAAGTTCATTCTTCTAGGCTAACATGGCACCCAAGTGCCACCTCAGTAGCTGAGATGTATAAGTAGAACGACACTCCTGGTCTAGGTGGTGCCAATACTAGCGACGAAACCAGGTATTGTTTGATCTCGTCAAAGGCTGACTGGCACTCGTCATCCCAATGAAATGTAACCCCCTTGTGCAATAATTTGTTCATGGGTTGGCACTTCTCATTAATTGCGCTATAAAGCGTTTAATCGATGCGACCTTTCCCTGCAGACTTCTGAGCTGCTTGATTGTAGTTGGGGGAACCATTTCAAGGATTGCCTTGACTTTCTTTGGGTCCACCTCGATTCCTCGCTTTAAGACTATGAAACCCAAGAGTTTTCTAGATGTGACGCCAAAGACGCACTTCTTGGGATTTAGTCTAACTTTATGCTCCATGAGGTGATCGAGGATTTTGCTTAAGTCATCGATATGATTTGAGCGCAAAAGAGACTTGGCTAACAAATCATCCATGTAATCTTCCAAAGTTTTGTGCATGTAGTCATGGAAGATGTATGTCATGGCACGTTGGTAAGTGGCACCAACATTTTTAAGGCCAAAAGGCATGACCTTATAACAAAATTTCCCCCAAGGCATTGTGAACGCCGTTTTTAGTTGGTCTTCAGGATTGATACGAATCTGATTGTATCCTGAGAAACCATCCATGAGGGAGAGCATTTCGTGACCTATTGTAGTGTCTACCAACGCATCGATGCTCGGCAAGGGGAAATCATCCTTAGGACTCGCTTTGTTTAGATCTCGAAAATCGGTGCATATGCGAATCCTCCCGTCGGGCTTCTTGACGAGAACCATGTTGGACAACCATGGTAGATAATCCATGCAGATGACAAACTGTGCATCCAACAGCTTTTGCAATTCGTCTTTGACCATCAAGGCCACTGTTGGGTGCATCTTACGTAGTTTTTGCTTTACAGGCTTGATTGTCGGATCAAGTGTTAAATTATGCGTGACTAGCAGCGGGTCTAGTCCTGGCATATCCTTGTACGACCATGCAAAAACCTCCTTCTTCTCTTTGAGAAGGGCAATGTAGTCGGCTTGCTCTTTGAGGGAAAGACTTACCCCCAGCTTGAGAATCTGTGGATTCATTGGATCTGTACCGATATCTACGTCAGTCGTCTCCTCGAATGACATGTGGGATCCATCCTCCAACTGATGTGGAGTCGAGATCAAATGGATATCATTAGCTGAGTTTAGATCTACATTGGGAACCTCGGGTTCCTCTTCAGCCTAAAAAATATCTTGAGTTGTCCCTAGGGTAAAATGAGGCATTTCACCAAAAGGCTAGTACTCTGATGGTGATAAAGGTGAATTGACACGATCCCAGTCGATGGCATCTATGTCTAGATGCAATGACCGTGCTGGATTGACCGTATTGTGGATGGGTGCGATCAAATCAATGGAGATCATGTGGATGGAATGAATTTGGTCTCCATTACCACGGGTACAATAACTTGAATCTTCTGGATGCTCCCTATACTCTAGATCTGGCTCTAGGGGAACGGGCACAAATGGATCGGCCCTATGTGCTGATAGGAGGACAGGGTCTGCCCTCGGTATCGTTGTCATGATAGGGTCTCGGGGTGGACGGTGCTCATCATGAATTTGGAGCCATGGATCCAAAACTTGGTCCCACCCCACTGGGTCTACCCACCATTCATGCCCTAACCTTATGCCCATCTGTCCCATTAGATCTTCATGAGTTAAAGGGCGGTTATGCCATCGCACATGATTGAGATAGTCCATCTCAGTCTCATATTTTGAATCACTTTCGAAGATCCAAAAATGTTCATTCTCTTCAACAACTGTTACTTGCGACATTTAGGGTTCTCCTTGTTCTAGCAAGTTAATCTGGTCCCATGGCAGTTGTTCCACTCTTGGTGGAGGGACCTGATTCTCTTGACACTGTGTTGACTCAACTGGAACCTCTAAGGGGAACATCTTCAAAAATATGTTCGAACACCGTTTATGTGCTCTTTGGGGATTAGTGTCTGAACTTTCACCTCTCTATAGCAAAGGAGAGGGATTACTGCTGTTGCCAAGGGTGTTTTTTGACCATGGGAGGTAATCTCCCAATGTATATTCTGTATTTGGGTTGGCATAAAGATCTGGTGCCAATCCCCACTTATTGCCTATTTATAGGCCTTGCATATTTTCTACCAAGATGTCTAAGGGCAGGGGGTGGTTGAACCCTACTCCCGATTTATCATATGGCATCTGATATCTTGGTTGGCAAAGGACACGCATCCCTTGCTCATATCTGCCTAGCTCGTATCCATGCCAATTGCATTGGTCGAGATATCTTAGAGTGAAATCTAGGTTTGACATATAATTGATATTTTCAGCAAAAGGCTCTTCGCCTTCGTCCTTTTGCTTGCATGGTTCAAGACCATGATCAAGGCCCCCATACACAAAATTTGTCCGGTTTGGTGCGTAACCTAGAGGAACAACTATTCCTATGGGAAGGCGAGGTCTCCCCATGTCCTGTACTGATTCTAATGCGGGCGTTGCCACAACATTCTGCATTAAATACTCCCCCAGGACCATACTTGCCATTTCAACAGTGATTGTTAATGCTTGGGAGGGAGGGAACGGGAGTCCTTCTTGATTCCATTCCATGTTTGGTGGGTTAGGAGTCTCAGCTTTCGTCGTGCTAGGTATTTCCTCTGTTGATACAGTTGAAATTGTTGGCAATCCCACTTCTAGGGGCTGAGCCTCTTCCATGATCTATTTTCCCTTTTCCTTCTATTTAGCCATGACAGGTGGCATTGGTAATGAAGGAGCAGATGATGAAGATTCACCTGGCTAGGATTTTGATGATTTGGTCACCAGTGGTGCCTGCGATATTGGACCTTGTTTAGATGGATTTAACTAAAAATCCAAATGCGTTTAAGGGAGGGTCGATTGAGGCATTAATTGCACCACATTGCAATACTTGAAGGGTTCTAAGTCCATCGGGACTACATGTATTTCTCCTTCAAATGCATACTTTAAGCACTAGTGAGCGATCGAAGGGACACACTTCATGTCCCTAATCCAAGGCCGCCCTAGCAGTATGTTGTAAGCCATCTCGCCTTCCAACACATGGCACAATGTAGGTATTGTCTTTTGTCCTACTTGGACAGGCAGAACAACTATGCCGATCGTCGAGCATATTGCATCGTTGAAAGCTTGTAGTGTGTATGTGGAGGCTATGATATGAGAGGCTGGCAGCTTCAAATGTTTTAAGGCTACAGTGGTAATGATGTTATTGGACGAGCTAGTATCTACCAACACTCTCTTGTACGGGATCCCGTTGACCCGCGCGATAACATGCAGGGGTGGATCTACCGTGTCATTCGATATTGCTTTGACTTCATCCTCTCTAAAGGTAATGACCGGCTCCATACATCGTTTCACATGTCCCATGAAGTTGTTGAAAGAATTTTCTTCGTGAAGCTGTAATTCGATGGCTTTTAAAATTTCCATAAGAGCTTCCCTATGAGGTACTGACTGTTGAATAAGCTCGTAAATGGAAAGCCTAGCCGATGTGGTCCGCAAACTCTGCGTGAGTTTGGTCCGTATCGTGACCTTGGGTCTAGGCGAAGGCAACTGCACAAGGCGTTGTTGAGGCTGCGACGTTGTTGGAACTTCCCTTGTAGCTACCTTGAGGGCAACTCCTAGGTACTTTTTGTTCCTAGTCACTATGCTGATCATTCCCACAAATCCTTGCATGGGAAGATTCTGTCGCACCTCATTAACCTGGAGAGGTTTTGCCTGTGCCTCGTGGGTAGGCAAAGGGTCCTTGAATACTCCCATTTTTTGATTATTTGGCGCTATGGGGTTGTCCACGGCCAATGTTTTATTGTCGATCAAATCTTGGATTAATCCTTTGAATTTCTAGCATCCATTCAAGTCATGTCCCCTTCACCTATGGAATCTACAATATAATTCCTCTATGTATCCCTTAGGTTTGGGAGCGTTAGGATCTACAGTTTGGATCTCTGGAAGGGTGACTAAATTTGTCGTTGACAAGCGGTCAAATAAGGAGTCCCTAGACTTCGCATAAGGGGTGAATTGTCGCCTAGGGCGACGCTGCTGATTCTGCTCTTGTTTCTTATTATCTCTTTCATAACTAGGAGGCACTGCCTGGTAATTAGCCTTTTGGGGCTGCATTTCTTGCACAGGCTTGGGGACATTTATCGCAACTTGATTAACTGCAGCGGGTTGTGATTGCGTTGTCCCGATCTTAGTGGTTTTATTCCACTCTTTATTTTTAGGCTTGGTGATTGCGCCTTCGCCTATTTTAATCTCTTCTATAACTCTGGCTTGTGCCAAAGATTCTTCTAGGCTGGCGTATTGTTGCAGCAGCAATAGCCCAGAGATTTATTTTAAGCAACTCCGTGCAAACATCTATGTGAGATCAGACATAGGGGGAAGGTAGGGTAGCTTAGAAAGCAAAGCCCTCCATCAATTCCCGTATGATGCCATTGTTTCTTCCTCATATTGCTTGAGGCTGGCCAGATCACTCAGTGATGCCTTCTTCTTTGTGTTGAAAGCAAAGCGTTCAATAAATGCATCTACCAATTGATCTAGGTTGTTTATGCTATGTTTTGGTAATTGTGTGAACCAATCCGAGGCAGAGCCTACAAATGTGGTTATGAATTTCCTAAGCAACAGTGCGTCATTATCTTGGATGCCGAAGCATTGGCTTAGGAATCTTGTGACATGTTCTTGTGCATCCTCTTCACCTTTAAAGACTGCCAATTGAGGCAACTTGAAATGTTCGGGGTAAAGAGGTGTGGGCACTAAGGGGTGCATTGGATGACTACGGAGTTGACGTAACGTGGGCTTTTGATGCCCATAAGCTTTTGTCTCCATAGACTCTAAACACTCTAATAGCGCTTTGTATGCATCGAAAGATTTTATTTCTTCCTCTTTTGTTTGCTCCCGTTGTGAGTTATGGGAGACTGGAGGCCTATGGGGGGGTGGCCGAGTGGCAGCCCTCCCGCCTTGATGGGGAGTTTCGGCCCATTCTATTTCTGGTTCATACTCCTCATAAACTTCTTGAGGAGTCTCTGGGTGAGACCTATGACCATGATTGAGTCCCTGCTGAGGGTACCCATCATTGTTTCGGGGAGTGGCCTCCCTCTTGGGTCTATAAGGTCTCGAAGGAAAAGCTTGACGAGGTCACGGAGACCTATCCTGCACCAAAGGGTTGTGCCTCACATATTTTTCTACTCTTTGGGTGCGAGGGGTTGGCACCCTCTCAGGTAGTTTATAGCGCAACTCATCCGCTTTGCGCTGCATGCGCTCTTTATTAAGGCGGTATAAGTACTCTAACTCCTGATGACCTTGCTCAAGCTGCATGATTCGGGCTTGGCGGGCGACATGTCTGGCGACTGTCGGGTCAACTTGGTCTGCCCTATTTTGCTCGGGAGGCTTGAATGTTTCTCCTATGTGTTTGCCTCGATCTTGATGATCTAAAATTTCAATGGGTCGCTTCCTCTCGTCGAGGTAGGTGGCATTTACTTGAGACTCTGGCCTTGATGTGTGATCATGATATCTAACAGGTGCGGAAATGCAAGGTTCCCGCGTTGTTTGTTGTCCTTGAGGAATGCGATGGCTTTCCTCGTACTCCCTTTCATGGGTTTGAAAGGGGCGGGCGGAGTTAGCTCGCCCTGTGTGAAGAGCCCTACGCTCTAGGTTTTGTCTTTCAGTTCTGATGGGAGGCAAAGGAGAGATGCCATATCCACGTTGTCTCTCCAAATGAACACTATGCCTCTCTAGCGCTTCATTATGCTGTGGCCACTCAGATCTAGCCTCAAAAGGCGATTTTCTATTTACATTGAGATCTACATGTAAAGCTTCTTCCCGAAAGGGGCTGTGTTGAATAGGTATACTCCAATGAGGAGGGTCCCAATAATTCCTTTTTGATGTGGCCTGATGTGGACTCTCTTGTAGGCCAGACCGCCAAGGCGGTATGGCCAAGTCCTCAGGGCTAAAGCGAAGGCGACCAGTGCCCTCTCTTTGTGCACCTTCCATAGCGTCCGCCCTTGATTGGGCTTGGCTACGGGTGTACACCATTGTGGTGCTTCTCTACTAGCTAAGCAGATTTTTATCTCGTTTATGATGATTTTTCTTTTGTTCACACTAAGTAGAAATGAACACACACATACACAAACAGTGATTATCTCTTTTAAGGATTAATAGTGTGTCCTAAACTGGTTTAGTGCATTTTTATGTTTTGTTTTGTTTTTGCAAGTTTTGAAGAATGTTTAAATGCATAATGTTGGCTCATATGACTCCTATAAATGGTCGCCCCTTCAATATACCATTTCCGGACCGATATACCAACCTCTCTATATACCCGCCCTTACGAGAGGGAAACTATAGGTACGTGAGAGTAGATGGTACGTGGAACATAGGCGGTACGAAAGGGGGGATTGTCCTGTTAATGACACCTACCATAGAAGACTTATCCTCGCATGCATGGGAATCACCCAACGACACTCGATCAGCTTTCGTCAGGATTTACGCCTAACAACAGTGACAATCGGGGAAATGGATGCAAAGCTAAGCCAAGGTGGTGATGAACCCACCATTGGTCTTGCTCAAGGGCTGGGGTCTTACGACCAGCTCCTTCGTTTAATTTTACCATGTGAAGTGTGTGTGGATATTTTTATTTAAAAATGAAACAGGTAGCAAAAAAGAGACTTTCCCTAAGCCATACAAACACTACAAACCGAAAAACAACAAATAGAAATTTGACGGAACGTAATTTTTTTTTTTTTTTTTTAACAATTAAATAAATAAATAAAGCATGAAAATTGACAACTTTCTCTACCCTTCTTTAACAATTAAAGAAAATGAAAGTAAAAATAAACAAATAAAATGATTTTTTTTTTTTGAAATTTTTAATGGATTAAAACTTTTCCTAAGAAGGCAAACATGACAGAAAATAGAAATATCTCAACAGAAAATGACAGGGACAGTTAGAAACCGTTACCTCTTTTCCGCCCAAATCGGTTGTCTTTTCCGCCCAAATCGGATTTTTCTGATTCTCGGCCCGGTACCTGCAAGCACAAAAACATAAGCTTTAATCAGTTTTCGAATCTTAAAAAAAAAATAGGGGACAGAGTCCCACCGGAATTGCCACTGAAAGCATGAGATTCCGGAAATAAAAGGAAAACTATAGCTATGCAACATAAGACAAAATATAATGCTTTAATCCTATGCACGAAACAAAGAAAAGAGATAAATTGGAAAGGAAAGAAAGGTGTATGAAAGCACAGCCCTCTTTATTCAATTTTCTTATCCTCGGTTACAAAGATGTCTCCTCCCTTTTTAGGTGCTAGGAGTGTTAAATGGATCAAGGCTCCCCTTTGGGCTTTTGGTGTCGTGATTTCGCGACACCCTCGGCCAAGGTTCCCCTTTGCTTAAGGCTTGCTTGTAATTAAAGTTTGCTCTTGCTTAAGGCTTGTTTTTAATTAAAGTTTGCTTTTAATTAAAGTTTGCTTTTAATTAAAGTTTGATTTTGCTTAAGGCTTGCTTTTTCTTAAGGCTTGTTAAAATGACCAACTTTTCTTTGTTTACTTTTCGACCTTCTAAACTGCTGTGTAAGTGGCTAGGACCATTGTTTGACCTCTGAGGGCTGCCCTGAAAGCTGTGTATGTCAATGCGATCAGTTTTTGTAGTCACATAATCGGATTGGTGCTGTTTTGGTGTCTACAGGTTTTAATAACAATCTCATGATATCCAATTATTATGCCCCTACTAGGTTTATTGAAAATCTTGCTCTCAGAAAATCTACATATATGCATGATCAAACAATGAAGCATAACTCTTTATGGATTATTAGAGGGTATTTTAATGCTACCCTCTCATTGGAAAAATGAGACAAAAGAAACAATATTCTAGATAAATATAGAAACCTTCCAAGTAGCTATATATCATGTCACAAAATTTTGATGTTCCATTTTCCAATGGAATCTACACTTGCAATGATAAAAAGGTGTGGCAAAGACATTGTGAAAATACACGATTGTTTTTCTTGCCACTATTCTAGATTGTTATATATTTGACCACTAGCCAATCAGTCTAGAATTCTAATAGTTTCAAAGGCTCCACAATACCATTTTTTTATTTGTGTAAAAGCATGGTGTTGTGACACACTTTGGCGAAAGCCAAGTTCATTCTTGATAGGTCAACTTGAAGAATACAAGCTTATACTAAGAGGTGGGGTGAACTGTATAAGATAAAACTTTTCTCTTTTATTTCCAAAACAATAACTTCAAATAATATCACTGCAATAATGAAACAATAATCACCACACACATAAGAGACAAATATTTTATGTGGAAACCCCCTCTTGGTATAAAACCACGACAAAATATTGCCTATATATTTTTCAACAAATTTTGTGGGTACCAACCCACAAGAGACACAAATCCCCTATGCAATTTTGTGTACACCAATCTATAGGACACACCAATCCCCTATATAAGTTTGTGGACACCAATACATATGAGACACCAATCCCCTCTCATGTTTGTGGACAAAAATCCACATGAGACACCAATCCCCTCTCAATTTCGTGGACACCAATCTATAGGAGACACCAATACCCTATCAATTTTGTGGACACTAATCCATAGGAGACACCAATCCTCTCTCAAGTTCGTGGATGCCAATCCACAGGAGACACCAATCCCCTCTACTCTGGTTCATGGACACCAATCCATAGGAGACATCAATCCCATATGTTATGGTTCATGGACACCAATCCATAGGAGACACCAATCCCCTTTGCTCAAGTCTGCTCCAAAGCCTGCTCTCAATTATACTCCAAAACCTACTCTCAAATCTGCTCCAAAACTTGCTCTCAAATTTTATCCAATACTTGCTCACAAAATCGACTCAAATTTACTCCAAACCTGCTCATAAAACCTGTTCAAATCTACTTCAAACCTGCTCATAAAAATTGCTCATAAAACCTATTCAAATCTACTCCAAAAACTGCTCACAAAACCTACTCAAATCTACTCCAAAACCCACTTACAAAACCTACTCAAATCTGCTCCAAAACCTGCTCACAAAACTTGCTCAAATTTTCTCTTAAATATTGCATACAAACAATGCTCATCTATTCCCAAATCTTGCATACAAACAATGCTCATCTATTCCCAAATATTGCATACAAACAATGCTCATCTATTCCCAAAATCAACCATGAACAATGCACTAATCTGCTTGTAAATATGATCTATAACCCTTGCATATTTACTCTCAATCTCAATCAAAACAATGCTCATCCAATCAATCCTTATACCTCCCACTATATGACAACAAAAGTATTTTCCTCAAACAAAACCACTTTGAGAAAAGAACACTATACCTCTAAATCTGCCTCAATGATGATGATCTTATTTTTGCATGAGCTTTCCAAACCTGCCTTAACAAAAATGATTTTTTTTTTGTATGTGCCTTTCAAATTTGGTCAATAATTCTCTTTTTCTTTTCTTGCTTGAATATCAAATCAACCACTTTAAAACCCTTATAAATTCTTTCAAAACATACACAATAAAGCTTAAAAATAACTCCTTATATCTTCCTTTTGAAACTTACGATATAAATATTTATTCTAAAAACATCTCCTTTATATCTCCTTTTATGATTTACAAAAATAGAACTTTATACTAACATCTCCCTTGCAAAAATGAAATCACAACATTACACCTTATATATGCCCTTTTATAATTTGCAAAATCAAATCACAATATTATGCCTTATATCTCCCCTTTTATCATTTGCAAAAATCAAATCCCAATACTATGCCTTCTATCTCAATTTTTATCAAATTTAATAAAACAAAATTTATAAATGCATTGCACAGTCACGGATGGTATTTGATCCCTTGACCTCTAGAAGTGTAGTGTCCTAACTTGAGCTAGTGACCAGCTACGCTAATGTAGCACATGAAACCAAAAGGTGTAAACCAATATTTAATTTATTCGGTGCTCTGTTTTCAATTCTTCATCAAAACAACATCGAAGAGATTTGACCTCTTAACCTCCTGCATAGCAGCGCTCCACGCAAGCTAGGAAACCGACTGGGCTAACCCAGTGGATGGAACCAAAGGTACAAGAACACTATTTAAATCCTTCGTACCTCTGTCTTCAACTCTTTAGAAAAATGGCATAGAAGAGATTCAAACCTTAACCTTTTTCAACACAGTACCCTAGCATGAGCTAGGCTATTGATTGGTCTAACCACTCGATTGAGATAGAAGTGGCATGAACCAATGTTTAAAGTTTTCTTTTTGCTATGATGCTACCAAAACTTGTGCTTCTCTCCTCCCTCCTTATTGATGTTGTTATCTGCTCGATCAATCTTCTTCAAATTCCTTGGCATTATTCAAATTGAACTTAGGAGCTCATATTTATATGCTTCTTCATGCACGTCCAACAAAGTTGGACCAACATTTTTGAATATTTGAATTTTCAATATTTTACATGGTCGAACCATAATATTTAATTCCCTTTTGCATGGTGCTCTTAAGGAGGTCGCCCATCATTTGAATTTTAAAACATTTAAATATTTAAACTTTTACACTATATTTAAATCCTTTGATTTAAATATAAACCTCCTTATTTAATATTTAAATATTTATTTAATATTAAATCATATAAGATAACTTTTTCTTTGACAACATTAAATAATCTTTGAAGATATGTGCCTTGCACTTCAATTATAACTCATCATTTCAACCTTGAAGATATTTTTACCTTTGACATCAACATTTCATCTTTGAAGATATTTCTGCCTTTGACATCAATGACAACTCAATATTTCTAACAATATCCCCCTTTGTCATTGATGACAACCCTATAATGAAACTGAATTTTACTAAATAGGATCACAAGCTGCTTCCTTTGACTAGTTGCTCCCCTTGCTAAAAAATCTCCCCCTTTGACATCAATGGCAAAGGCTCCTTGGGGATTGTCAGATAAGTCACTTGACAATGCACCCCACTTTCTGCTCTTCTTTGATATTTCAATTATGATATGGGAGTGAAAATCCCAAATTACTATGCTCCTATTCTTGTTTCATTTTATTTCTCCAAACTTTGGAGATCATACCCTTTTGAACATTTTGACCATTCTCCTTTTTGCTTGACTTCAAAAATTCAAGGAACATTGTTCTACACCATCTAGTTGTATGCCCAAAATTGTTACATTTGTAACATATGATGTTGTAGTCTATAGGATGTGCAAATGAATTGAAATTCCTCTTGGTGAAGCCAAAATCATTCATAGCACTGATCTTGCAATTTACAGTTGTATGACCAAAATGGTTACATGAGAAATAGTAACCATGAAAGAGATATTAAAACTTGTTTGATTGTCTTGGAGGATATTGTTGCATGGTCCTATCATTGCTTTTTCTGTGATGGTCCCTCTCCCTTGATGGTGCTTTGTTTTATTCCTCATTGATGCTTCCACTACTCAACATATCAGCATAGGTCTTAGGATCTTCTTCAATTACTTTCTTTGATGCTTTTATTTCTTTTGAGCTTGACTCCCACTTTTGTTTCTCTTGACCTTCTTCAAAACCAAATCCAGTATTTATAAATGGAGATCTATGTACTTTGATAATATCATCCAATATTTTTTAACTTATCTTATCATTAAATTTTTCAAGTCCCTTCCTTAGACTTTCACATTCTAGATCTTTTGCCTTTAACTGTTCAACCATACCTTCTTCAATTCTCCTTGCCTCTTCAATTTTAATTTTAAGTCAATGAGTTCTTATGATAACTTTATATTTATCTTCTCATCATCTTGTACTTAAGCCTTCAATATTGAGTTCTTCTTTCTAACCCTCTTTAACTCTTCAAGAGCAACAATAAGTTCCTCTTCTATGTCAACTGTGGCTTCCTCTTCATTTTTTGAATCTTTCTCTTCTTCTTGGTCTTCAATAACAAGAGCATCTTCTTTCTCTTCTATGGCCAAAAATAGGATCTCTTATTTTTCACTATCGAAGAGGCTTTCATCACTTCTACTAGAAGAACTGCTTGCTTCTTCAACATAAAAACTCTTCTTGTGTCTTTGAAGGATCTTCTTCTCATGCTTGTTTTTACCATACCTGTTTTTCCTTTCATGATAATTTTTTTTTTCTTTCTTTTTCTCATATTCCTTTGTTTCTTCAATGTTGCTACTTCTAGCTTGTGGGCAATTAGATTCATAGTGAACATGATTATCATAACTAAAACATTTCATAGAATACATACCTTTGTATTTTCTTGGACCCTTCTTATTCCTTCGCATGAAGTTATCTTCTTCTCTATTACTTGATTCTTCACTTGATTATGGTTCCTTATTCTTTGTCTTCCTTGAAGCTTTAAATGTTGCTTCCATTTTGGATGTTTGATCTTTTCCAGTTCTCATCTCTTAGGTTGTGAAAATTCCATGTAGCTTGTCCATGCTTAAGGTTTTAAGATCCTTCATCTCTTCTATTGTTGAAACTTTTGCATCAAACCTCATGGGAAGTGACCTTAATATTGTTTGAACAATATTAGAGTCTTCAATACTTTCTCCAAGTCAATGAATGGTGTTGATGACCTCATCAACACAGAGTAGATATTGGGAAATATCTCTTTCATATTTCATCTTCAAGTCTTTAAACGTCCTCCTGTGGGTTTGATGTTTTGCCATCTTAACCTTTTCATCTCCTTCATATTTTCTTTGTAACTTATCCCATATTTATTTTGCTATAGTGCATTGCATAACTTTCACAAACTCTGATTCACATAACCCACTTAAGATTGCATTCATTGCCCTAGCATTATTTTTGTATGGTTTCTTACTATTTGTATCCATGGGAGGAGTTGTAGGTGGTGTGAACCCATTCTCAATGAATTTCCATATATCATTTCCATGTGCCATAAAATAATTTTGTACCCTCACACTCCAAAAATCATGGTTAGTCCCATAAAACAATGGATCCCTATTTGACAAAAAACATTCTTGGTCAGCCATGTGTATTGTTGTAATATATTCCTTCAAGCTATTAGGATTTCATGAAGGAACCCACTTTAATACCAATTGAAGAACATAGGATTATACTCAAAGGGGGGGTGAACAGTATAAGATAAAAAATTTATATTTTCTTTACAAAACAATAACTTCAAATAATATCAATACAATAATGAAACAATGCACAAATCACCACACACATAAGAGATAAATATTTTACGTGGAAACTCCTTCTTGGGAGAAAACCATGAAAAAATATTGCTTATATATTTTTCAACAAATTTTGTGGGCACCAACCCAAAAGAGATACCAATCCCTTATACAAGTTCATGGACATCAATCCACAAGATACACCAATCCCCTATAAAATTTTGTGGACACCAATCCATAGGAGACACCAATCCCCTCTCAATTTTGTGGACATCAATCCAAAGGAGTCACCAATCCCCTCTCAAGTTTGTGGACACCAATCCATAGGAGACACCAATCAACTATCAAGTTTGTGGACATTAATCCACAGGAGACACCAATCCCCTATAACATTTATGGAAACCAATCCACAGGAAACACCAATATCCTCACAGGTTCATGGAGATGAATCCATAGGAGACACCAATTCCCTCTGCTTTAGTTCATGGACACCAATCCACAAGAGACACCAATCCCATCTGCTTTGGTTCATAGACATTAATCCATAGGAGACACCAATCACCTTTGCTCTAGTTCATGGACACCAATACACAGGAGACACCAATACCCTTTTCTCAAGTTTACTCCAAAGCCTACTCTCAATTCTACTCCACAAATTGCTCTCAAATTTGCTCCAATACCTGCTCATAAAACTAACTCAAATTTTCTCCAAACCTGCTCATAAAACCTATTCAAATATGGTCCAAACCTTATCATAAAACCTATTCAAATATTCTCTAAAAATTGATCATAAAACCTGCTCAAATCTGCTCCAAAAATTGCTTACAAAACCTGCTCAAATATGCTCCAAAACTTGATCACAAAACCTGCTCAAATATGCTCTCAAATATTACATACAAATAATGCTCATCTATTCCCAAATTTTGCATACACACAATGCTCATTTATTCCAAAATATTGCATACAAATAATGCTCATTTATTCCCGAAATCAACCATGAACAATGCAATAATATGCTTGTAAATCTTATCTACAACCCTTATTTATTTACTCTCAATCTCAATAAAAACAATGCTCATCCAATCAATCCTTATACCTCCCATTATATGACAACAAAAGTATATTCCTCAAACAAAACCACTTTGAGATAAGAATACTATACCTCTAAATCTGCCTCAATGATGATGATCTCCTTTTTGCATGACCTTTTCAAACCTACCTTGACAAAAATAATTTTTTCTTTTGTATGTGCCTTTCAAACATGGTCAACAATTCTCTTTTTCTTTTCTTGCTTAAATGTCAAATCAACCACTTTAAAACCCTTATAACTTCTTTGAAAACATACACAATAAAACTTAAAAATAACTTCTTATATATCCCTTTTGAAAATTACAATATAAAACTTTATTCTAAGAACATCTCCTTTATATCTCTTTTTATGATTTGCAAAAATAGAACTTTATACTAACATCTCCCTTGCAAAAATGAAATCACAACATTACACCTTATATCTCCCCTTTTATAATTTGCAAAAATCAAATCACGATACTATACCTTATATCTCCCCTTTTATCATTTGCAAAACTCAAATCCCAATACTATGCCTTATATCTCACTTTTTATCAAATTTAATAAAAAAAAATTATAAATACCTTACACAACCATGGATGGGATTTTATCCCTTGATCTCTAGAAGCGCAGTGCACTAACTTGGGCTAGTGACCAGTTGCGCTAACATAGCACATGAAACCAATAGGCATAAAATAATATTTAATTTCTTCGGTGATTTATTTTCAATTCTAAGAGATTCTACCCCTTAACCTCCTACACAGTAGTACTCCATGCAAGCTAGGCAACCAACTGGGCTAGCCCATCATATGGAACCAAAGGTGCAAGAACACTATTTAAATCCTTCATAGCTCTATCTTCAACTCTTAAGCAAAATGGCATCGAAGAGATTCGATCCCTTAAACTCTTGCAACATAGCACCCTAGCATGAGCTAGGCTACTGACTAGTCTAACCACTCGATTGAGATAGAAGTGGTGCAAACCAATGTTTAAAGTTTTCTTTCCATTACGACATTGCTAAAACTTGCGCTTCTCTCCTCCCTCCTTCTCGTTATTGTTCTCCGCTCTATCGATCTTCTTCAAATTCCTTGGCCTTATTCAAAGTGAACTTAGGAGCTCATATTTATATGCTTCTTCATGCACGCCCAACGATGTCGGCCCAATATTTTTGAACATTTGAATTTTCAACCTTTTGCATGGTCAGCCCATAATATTAAATTCCCTTTTGCATGGTGCTCTTAAGGAGGTCACTCATCATTTGAATTTTAAAATATTAAAATATTTAAAATTTTACACTAAATTTAAATCCTTTGATTTAAATATAAACCTCCTTTAATATTTAAATATTGATTTAAATATTAAAGCATATAAGATTTTTTTTTTTTTTGACAACATTAAATCATCTTTGAAGATATCTGCCTTGCACTTCAATGATAACTCATCATTTCAACCTTGAAGATATTTCTATATTTGACATCAACATTTCATCCTTGAAGATATTTCTGCCTTTGACATCAATGACAACTCAATGTTTTCAACAATCTACCCCTTTGTCATTGATGGCAACCCTATAATGAAATTAACTTTTATTGAACATGATCACAAGCTGCTCCGCCTTACTAAAAACTCTCCCCCTTTGACATAAATGGCAAAGGCTCCTTGGGGCTTGTAAGATAAGTCACTTGACAACACCCCCCACTCTCTGCTCTTCTTTGAGACTTCAATTATGATATGGGCGTGAAACTCCCAAATTACTATGCTCATCTTCTTGTTTCATTTTCTTTCTCCAAACCTTGGATATCATACCCTTTTTAATATTTTGATCATTCTCCTTTTTGCTTGACTTCAAAAATTCAAGGAACATTGTTCTACACCATCTAGTTTTATGCCCAAAATTGTTACATTTGTAACATATGATGTTGTAGTCTATAGGAGGTGCAAATAAATTGAAATTCCTCTTGGTGAGGCCAAAATCATTCATAGCACTGACCCTAAAATTTACAGCTTTATGACCAAAATGGTTACATGAGAAACAATAACCATGAAAGAGATATTGAAACCTATATGATTGCCTTGGAGGATATTATTGTTGGTCCTCTCATTGATTTTTCTGTGATGGTCCCTCTCCCTTGATGGTGTTTTGTTTTATTCCTCATTGATGCTTCCACTACTCAACATATCAGCATTGGTCTTAGGCTCTTCATCAATTACTTTCTTTGATGCTTCTATTTCTTTTGAGCTTGACTCCCCCTTTTGTTTCTCTTGAACTTCTTCAAAACCAAATCCAGTATTTATAAATGGAGATCTCTATACTTTGATAATATCATCCATAATTTTTGAAATTTTCCTAAACTGATATATCTTATCATTAAATTTTTCAAGTCCCTTCCTTAGAATTTCACATTCTAGCTCTTTTGCCTTTAACTATTCAGCCATACCTTCTTCAATTCTCCTTGCCTCTTCAATTTTAATTTTTAAGTCAATGAGTTCTTGTGACAACTTTATCTTTATCTTCTCATCCTCTTGTACTTGAGCCTTCAATATTGAGTTCTTCTTTCTAACCCTCTTCAACTCTTCAAGAGCAACAATAATTTCCTCTTCTATGTCAACTGTGGCTTCCTCTTCATTTTCTAAATCTTTCTCTTCTTCTTGGTCTTCAACAACATGAGCATTTTCTTTCTCTTCTATGGCCTAAAATATGATCTCTTATTTTTCACTATCAGAGATGCTTTCATCACTGCTACTGGAAGAACTGCTTACTTCCTCAACATAAAAATTTTCTTCTATCTTTGAAGGATCTTCTTCTCATGCTTGTTTTTACCACACCTATTTTTCCTTTAATGATAAAATTTTCTTTCTTTCTTTTTCTCATATTCCTTTGTTTCTTCACTGCTGCTACTTCTAGCTTGTGGGCAATTAGATGCATAGTTACCAAGATTACCACAATTAAAACATTTCATAGAATGCATACCTTTGTGTTTTCTTTGACCCTTCTTATTCCTCATGAAGTTATCTTCTTCTCTACTACTTGATTCTTCACTTGATTCTGGTTTCTTATTATTTTTCTTCCTTGAAGATTTAAATGTTGTTTCTCTTTTGGATGTTTGATATTTTTCAGTCCTCATCTCATATGCTGTGAGAATTCCATGTAGCTCGTCCATGTAAATATTTGCATATGAATATTAAATATTTTATGATTAAAGAAAAATTATTAAAGGAAATATATATTATTTGATTAATTAGAATTTGAAAATATTATTAAAGGAAAAATCATAATGAAGAGGAAATTATTTAATTTGGAGTAATACAAATTTCAAATTCAAAGGAAATTAATTGGAGGTTAAAATTGAAAAATATTAAAGAGAAGTGAAATTAATTATTTGAAAGGAGATAACCTGCAAGCTTACTCGCAGTGGTAAGGGCTTTGGCATCTCTTTGAGAGGTCCAAGGTTCAAACCCGCATAGTATGAGGGGATCAGGACCCCTCATAAAAACGTATGTAAACTCATTGAAAAAAATATTTGAAAGAAGATATTTTTAAGAAGAAGTATATTGGATATTGAAGAATTTGAAGAAAAACTATTTGAAGAAAAGAAAAATATTAAATTGGAGTTAAGAGTATTTCTACAAAGGAAATTTTGATTAATTGAAATTGAAGAAAGAATAAGAAAGTTAAATTTATTTGAAGATTAAAGGAAACTTATTATTTGAGTGAAGAAAATTGTTTGAAGAAGAAACATTAGTTTTGGAGTTAAAAGGTTGTCAATCACAAAGAAAATTATATTCCTGGTTATAGATATTGCTAGCATGGTAATTAAAATTTGAAAGCAAACAAAAATGAAAACAAACAATCAAAAATAGACTTCATCAAAAATTAGTATAGATATACAAGAACATGAATTATTAAAAACAAATGAAGAAGTTAAACAAGCTAAAAATTCATATTTCCAAGAAGAAAAAATCTTAGTTGATCAAGATGAAGATCATATGTCACAAAAAATTAATATTGCACTCACAAAAAATTCTCAAAGAAGCTAAAGATAGAAACTTTTCGACACTCAAATACTACTTCAACATTGTTATTGATGAAGTTGATGAGTTTTCTATTATCTCATTACCTGTTTACATAGGAAATATGATATATATAGCCTTACTCTCTTTGGAAGACTAGAATAAATAATTAAAATTTTGAATGACAAGCCTAGGATAAAAGATGTCATATGTGACAAATTATTTAAGGTCTATGACAACTAGTATATGTGATACCATAGATTTAAGGTGCATGATGAAATATGCATGTTGTGACACTAGTGATCTTCATAAATAAAAAAGGAGAATTGTGAATTGAAGTCCATAAAGGCCTATGCAAGTTTTAATACTTGTGGTTTGGGACCCACAACAACACATACAAGAGAACTTGCTACAAGAACAGACATTACATGTGACACAAGATATTTGAACACTTTTCATAAAGACAAAGGATGTGCAAAAATTATATGTAACAATAGACATTGTAATGATATCAATAATAGTGATAGAGAGATTGGTATAGATTTTTTGACAGGATACAATGGTACAAATCCTAAAAAAAATGGTAAAATAATATTGTAAATAAAAAATGAAGACCTCAAAAAATCTGGTAATAAATATGGACATTATGGCAGACATGGACACAAAATAGAAAGATGTTAGGATCTTCATTGTTGTGAAATTTATGGAGGTAATGATTATTCTCAAAAATATTATTAGTACAAAGGAAATAATAATATGAATATGAATTATGGATGGATAAACATGCACAAATGAGACAAGATGAAAGAAATGATAACAATAATAACACTATTTGGGACACAGGAGCTTCCTACTTGAAATTAGAACGCAATTTAAAAAAAATTGAAATGCACTTTTTGTTTGAAATTGAAACAGGATTCGTCGTCCCGAGGAGCAACTCCACCAAGGAAAGCTTACCCAGGGAAACCAATACCAATAAGCAAATCCATAGAAAATACAACTGTACCTAAAAAATATTTAAAAAATGTTTTCACACCTAAGGGAACCTTCACCAATAGGTTGAATCTACGAAACAACACTAATGGTTTAAAATTTTGAAAAGAGGTTTCCCTCCCAGGGAAACTTTAACTAGCAAGCAATAGAAAAATACCTGAAAAATGGATTTGCAATAACCAGATATCTCAGCAGGCCATAAGATCTCACTACAAAGGAGACAAAATGTGGGAAGGTCCAAAAAAATGTTAACTACCATCATGACCCACGAGTGAAGCAAAAACTAGACACATGAACTGCCTTCAGGAACTCGACATCTACAACAAGCACGGACACATGAGGTCCCCCACCAAAGACCTAAAAGAAAACTATAAATATGTCCTCTCTAACGACCACTCATATTATATTGATACTTAGCCCCACCAAATTCCACTTAGAGAGTAATCCTTAGAAACCATCTACTACAGCTGCATGAGAAAGTGTAGGATCCCAACCCAAGAGCACAAAAACAAACTGTAAAGATAGGTTCCATCAAAAAACCCTCATGCAAACAAACACTAGATATTCAAAAAGATCCCGAAAGAGCCACTGAAAACCCAATAGAAAATATCCAAGAGGGTTACTCGTCTGTAGATGCTAAACACGTGGCCCACCATAAAAGGCCAAGAAAATACAAACAAGAATCCTCAGGCTACTAACATCAGAAAAATAGAGTTCCAAACCCTCTTTCAAAAGCCTAACTCAAGAGAAGAAGAAGGAAGCCACCACTACGAATAATGATGAAGTGCAAGGTCCCCTTGGAAGACAAAAAAATTCCTACAGGGAAAAGCACCACAACACACCTCCCAATCTAAGCCAACCAAAGGCCAACCAACACTAAGAGCACCAGGAAAGAATCTTCAGGACGTTCTAAACAAGCTACAAAATTCATGTATGAGATGGGAAAACCCTTCCTAGGAGGATCTAGGAAGATCCTGTGATGGTCTTGGAGATGCATCTAACCCTAAGAAGATTCCAAAAAGACCTTCCTGATCAGAGAATCACAGGACTGGAGTAGGAGAAAGCAAGAAAATTGGAATAGAGCCTCACACCCAGCCTGACACTCTCTCTCACATGATTGTCCAAGATTAATAAGTAATCCATTAATTTTATTACTATGTATTACGCTCAAATTTTTGTGTAGAATATATCTTTCTAAATATTATTCATTCTCATTAATTATATATATATATATATATATATATATATATATATATATAAATTAAGTTTTTAAAGGGTAAATTTTTTTGTTATATATAAGTTTTTAAAGAGTAAATTTTTCTATTATTCTTTGAATGAAAAGTAAAGGACAAAATAACATTTAAAGGATGTAAAGGTTGTAAATTTGGTTCCTACACAGAATTGAAGTTTGCTTTTTTTAATTATTAATAATATGATTTTGTTTAATATTATTATATGGTTCATTTAAATACTATAATAATATGATAATAATGAAATATGATAATAAAAAAAACATTTTATTCATATAATTAATTTTAAAATAAAAATAAAAATAAATTTTAAAAAATATTTTAATTAAAAAATAAAAAAAATAGATTTATTGCTAAAATAGTAATGACTTTAAAACTCTAAATAAAAAGTTCAATGATCAAATTTTAAAGGAATAGGGTTGTGCACCATATGTCTTACGTAAAAACGCATGTATGAGGTTTGTCTCATATGAACTATAACCTCATAAATGTTTAAATCTACTTTACTTTTAACTTAAAAAAATCAAAGTTTTAATAAAAATTAACTCATAAATATTTTTCTTTTATAATCAAGTGTCATTAAAATCTACCTTACTTTTACCTTTTAAAAATTAAATTTTTAATAAAAATTAACTTATAAAAAATAAAATATTACCCTTTTATAATCAGGTGCCATTAGATCAACCAGTTCAAACTATGCATGATAATATCCGAGCTTTGTTGTGTAGACACCAAAACAGCACCAATCCGATTATGTGACTGCAAACACTGATCGCTTTGACAAACATAGCCCCCAGGGCAGCCCTCAGAGGTCAAACAGTGGTCCTAACCACTTTTATAGCAATTTTGGAAGGTCAGAAGGCAATTTGGCACCTTCGGACAACCTGCTCCAAATTCGTCCCACCCTGGGACGAATTCAAATTGGAATCCGTCTCACCCAGGGACGAATTCTGAATTCGTCCTGGGTGGGACGAATTCCAAGTTTAACGGGCAAAAAGAAGAATGGCGCCAAGTGGCAGCCCAGGATAGTCAGTTGATGACTCCTGCCTCGCACGCGTGTGTGGGTGGACAGATAGGCCGTTAGAGGACTGTCACAAGGGCAATTATGAAAGCCCAAGTCATGGAGGACTCCCCTCCCTCATGGGAAGACATGATCGCCACATGGCACCTATGACCAACACATGGCGCTTATGCTTCCCTCTCAAAAGAGACCCCATGGGTCTATAAAAGGTGGGGACTTTTCTCACCCAAAATATACAGATTGAAGGAGATTTCAAGCAACGAAGTGCTGCCGAGTTGAACACCCACTTGCATCCCCTTTGATTCACCTTCTCACATCCACCAATCTCTTTTGCAAGGGAGGTTGTTGGGTGGCTTTTGGAAGCTTGAATCTGACCCAAATCCAACATATGGACACCTGAACCAACCAATTTGCCGACCCCCCAATCCTAAGAAGTTTTGGGGCCCATCCCTAGTGGATTGGCGCCAAGATCAAGTGCCAACGGTGGGAGGCCCACTTGGGCACCCCCGCACTTTCTAAGTTTTGTTTCAAAAGCATTCTAGATTATTGTTTCAGGTTGCATTTCATGTTATTCTATTTGGTGAATTCATAGCTTCAATTTCATAACATTCTGATCAGATTTTATCATGCTTTGTGTCGCTTTGTTGTTTCACTAACTTGCAGGTGGCGATATCGAATTCCCGAGGATAGAGGCCAAATTGGGAGAATCCGACCATCTGGGTCATCCCAAAATGGCCCCAATTACATAACCCCCCTGTTTGCAGGCATTTTGCAGGTCCCGAGATTCGACATTGGAGCAGCATCGAGTCGGCTTTTTCAACACAGAAGAATTCGTCCCACCCAGGGACGAATTGCAGTCAAAATCGTCCTGCCCAGGGACGAATTCCAGTTTAAGGCATATTGGCCGACTGTCTCAGTGGCAATGGCCTTCTGGTAATATTTTCTATCTTCTGTCAAGTTTTCAGGCCATTTGGACTCACTTTACCCACTGTTTCAGACAAATGTTTACATGCATCTTTTGGCGATTTTAGAGAACAAACACTTTTTATTTGCAGCAGGTGCTACTGACATCTTCGTTGTTTCTTTGTTCGCAGGAGGAGCAGCAGAGGTCAAAGACTCATCGACATCAGCGGCGACATCATCTTGGCCCGTCCATTTCAAGTGTGGGCACGCGGAAAGAGGAACCTTAAGTCTCGATTGTAGTCAAATTATTTTAACGCTCCTAGCCCCTGAAAAGGGAGGAGGCGTATTTGTAACAGAGATCAAGAAAGTTTAATGAAAGGGCTGTGTTTTCTCCATTTTCTTGTATCTCATTTCAATGCGTCTCTTTCATTTCATGCAATTTACATTTCTAGGACTTAAGCGTATTTGATTTTGAATGCATCGCAATTAGTGTTTCCTTTGCCCGAAATCTCGTGCTTTCAGTGGCGATCACGGTGGGACCCTGTTCCCTGGTTTTTAAGATCACAAAAACTGATCAAATTTTTGTGTTTTGTGCTTGACAGGTACATTTTTTGTTTCTGACTGTTATTCGTCCTTGACTGTGGCGATTGCTTTACTGAAATTCGTCTGACCCTGAGACGAATTCAAATTCGTCTCTGGGAGGGACGAATTCTGTTCTGCAATTCGTCTCACCGAGGGACGAATTTCTATCTGCAACTTTTCAGAGCAAAAATTCAGAAGCAACCGGTCCAGGCAGAGAAGAGGTAGGGATTTTCATAATCTCTGTTAAATTTTTTGTTTCTGTTTCTGTTTCTTTAATTGTTTTCATTTTATCTCGCATTGCTTAGGGAAAGTCATTTATGCTTGTTTCATTTTCGTTAAATAAAATGAATCCCACACACTTCACGCAATAATTTTAAACCAAGGAGCTGGTCGTAAGACCCCAGCCCTTGAGCAAGACCAACGGTGGGTTCATCACCACCTTGGCTTAGCTTTGCATCCATTTCCCGATTGTCAACTGTTGTTAGGCGTAAATCCCGACGAAAGCTGACCGAGTGTCGCTGGGGTGATTCCCATGCGCGCGAGGATAAGTCTTCTATGGTAGGTGCCATTAACAGGACAATCCCCCTTCCGTACCGCCTACGTACCATGTACCTTCTGCTCTCACGTACCTATAGTCTCCCTCTCGTAAGGGCGGGTATATAGAGAGGTTGGTATATCGGCCTGGTTGGTATATTGAAGGGGCGACCGTTTTGGGAGTTATATGAGCCGTCATAATGCATTTAAACGTTCTTCAAAACCTACAAAAACAAAACAAAACATCAAAATGCACTAAACCAGTTTAGGACACACCATTAAATCCTTAAAAGAGATAATCACGGTTTGTGTATGTGTGTGTTCATTTCTGCTTAGTGTAGACAAAAAAAATAAAAATCATAAACAAAAGATAAAAATCTACGCATTTTGTCATTTTCTCCAAAAAGCTCCAAGGATTCCCGTAATCGCTTGGTCACTCCAAAATGCCCCAAAGGTGTCCATGAACCCTTTGGTCAACCCAAAAGCACCCCAAATGTGCCCATAAGTGATGCAGGAGCATCCAACAAAATATGGGAAATCTTATATTTTTCCCTAAATTTTAGTGCATCTTGTCGGGGCCATAACTTCTCAACCGTAGCTCCGATTGACTTGAAATTTTACAGGGAGTTAGTTGGGATAATTTTAAACAAATATGATTCCCTAGAATCCTATTTGCCCAAAAAGTCAGTTTTCGGGGCCAAATTCCATCATCTAGTGCCCCAAAATTAGGTTCTAAAATTGGGTGCCCAATTTTTTACACTTTTTGAGCTGTTCGGATGTCAATATCTCCTAATGTATTTAGAGCTAGGACTTGAAACTTCATTTTTGTCTTATCTACTATAAGAGGGATGCACACACCAATTTTGGGCCCCATCTGACTCATTTTCAATTTTAGGGCTTTTTAGAGAGACATCGTCATGGTGCTCACCCGTAGCCAAGCCCAATCACGGGCGGAGGCTATGGGGAATGTCCAAGGAGGCATGAGTCACCTCCGTTACAATCCCAAGGATTTGGTCATACCACCTTGGCGACCTAACACACAAGGCAGTCCCCTCCACACCTTAAAGGAAAGGGACTACAGGGACACCTCTTCGAGGGGCACTCCTGTTCAACATAGCATTCAACACACACCCTCCCATGAGGGGTACATCCATAGGAGAGCTCCCTTAGATGCTCGCTATGAGTGGTCATCACGCGATGAAGCGCTAGGTCAACATAGGGTTCGACGGGAGGAACCACATGATTACATTATCCCTCCTTCACCCCCTCTAGTTGTCAGGACTACAAAGAAAAATCCAGAGCACAAGGCTCTTCGGGTAGGGCGAGCTAGCTCCATCCATCCCTTTTTCACTTATGAAAGAGAGCAAGAGGAAGATCCCTACCTTCCTCGAGAGCAATACACATCATGGGAGCAACATGCCTCCGCACCTGCTATCTATCGGGACCACTCACTGAGGCCAAAGCCCCGAGGGAATGCCGCTACCCCCAACAAAGGGAGGTCACCTATAGAGATCTTGGATCACTACGATCAAAAATATCTAGGAGAGGCATCTAGGCCTTCTAGACATGAGGCGACAAGACCAACCATCTTAGAATCTGTCAAGCACGTCGCACGCCAAATGCAATTCACGCAACTTGAGCTAGAGCGACTAGAGCGACTACATTTAGAGGAACTGTACTATATTAACAAAGAGCACCTTCAGCGCCAGAAGGATGAGTTGTTCCAACACACTATGCAGGAGAGCCAACATGAAAGGGAGTACGAGGAAAATCATCGCATTCCTCGAGGACAACAAACAGTGCGGCCTCAAGTACATGCCGCCTACATCGACAGAGGGAAGCGACCCATTGAAATTTTAGATCATCAAGATCGAGGCCAACACATAGGAGAAACATTCGAACCTCCTGAACAAAATAGGGTAGACCAAACTGACCCGATAGTCGCCAGACATGCCACCCGTCAAGCCCAAATCACGCGGCTTAAACAAAGTCATCAGGAAATAGAGTATCGACACCGCTTGGATAGAGAGCGCATGCAACGCGAAGCGGATGAGTTACGCATAGAGCAAGGTCATCAGGAGTTAGAGGACTTATACATGCAGCGCAAAGCAGATAAGTTGCGCTATAAACTACCTGAGAGGATTCCAACCCCTCACACACATAAGACAAAACATTATGAGAGGCACAACCCCCGGGTGCGAGACGAGTCTCCGCGACCTTATCAAGCATCGCCCCCAATGCCTCCCAGACATGAGCGGGAGGCTGATCCTATAACCAATGACGGGTGCCTTCCTCAGACATCCACCCAAGTCTATGAGCCACCCTTAGAAAGTCATCAAGAAGCCTCTAAGAAATCAGAGCAAGAAGAAGAGCGGGATGAAAAGCCCTACCAAGGCATGGGGGGTGCCATCAGGCCACCCCTCCATAGGCCCCAAGTTCCTCAACAAGAACCAACCAAAGAGGAGGAGTTCAAATCTCCCGATACATGCAAAGCACTAGAGCACTTAGAGTTGGTAGAGACCAAGATTTTGGAGCTCCCAAGGCCCAACTTACATAAGGCTCCTTTCGAAGAGGATCAACCTTTAACCGTAGGGCTACCTGATGATGCAGTCCTCCATGTCTCAGAATCTCCAGATTCTGATGAGCTATACACATTGTCCGAAGGTGAGGATGAAACAGACATAGCCCACAACAATCACATAAGACAACATCGACATCCCATAAAAATTGAAGAAGCATGTCAACAAATAAACATAATACTAGGGCATGAGTGGCACGTTAACCCACCACAGTGGGACCAAGCATTACATCCGCCACTTTGGGCACACAGAGAGCAACTTCCACCAAGAGACATCATAGCAACATCAGTGCCGCGGGCGGACCCTGTCCTCATCTCCGTGCATAGGGCCGATCCATTCATGCCCATACCTCTAGAGCCAGATCCGGAGTGCAAAGACCATCAAGCTGGGGGTACCTCTATCCCCTAAAGAGCCATAATTCAAACCAAAAATGCTCCAAGGATTATCGCAATCACTTGGTCACCCCAAAAAGCTCCAAGGATTATCGCAATCACTTGGTCACCCAAAAAGCTCCAAGGATTATCGCAATCACTTGGTCACCCAAAAAGCTCCAAGGATTATCGCAATCACTTGGTCACCCCAAAAGCTCCAAGGATTATCGCAATCACTTGGTCAACCCAAAAAGCTCCAAGGATTATCGCAATCACTTGGTCACACAAAAAGCTCCAAGGATTATCGCAATCACTTGGTCACCCAAAAAGCTCCAAGGATTATCGCAATCACTTGGTCAAAACCCAAAAGCTCCAAGGATTATCGCAATCACTTGGTCACCCAAAAAGCTCCAAGGATTATCGCAATCACTTGGTCAAAACCCAAAAAGCTCCAAGGATTATCGCAATCTCTTGGTCAATCCAAAAAGCTCCAAGGATTATCGCAATCTCTTGGTCAATCCAAAAAGCTCCAAGGATTATCGCAATCTCTTGGTCAACCCAAAAAGCTCCAAGGATTATCGCAATCACTTGGTCACATAAAAAAAGCTCCAAGGATTATCGCAATCACTTGGTCAAAACCCAAAAGCTCCAAGGATTATCGCAATCTCTTGGTCAATCCAAAAAGCTCCAAGGATTATCGCAATCTCTTGGTCACCCAAAAAGCTCCAAGGATTATCGCAATCTCTTGGTCAACCCAAAAAGCTCCAAGGATTATCGCAATCACTTGGTCAAACCCAAAAAGATCCAAGGATTATCGCAATCACTTGGTCAAAAATCAAGAAAATTCAAAAACAACAAAAATCATCAAAAACAACAAAAATTTGCATCTCATTTCTAGGCATACTCAAATTCATCAATAGAGAGTTCTTCTCGCACTTCATCTTCATATCCATCAAAAATACAAAAATACATTACTCATTAAATAATTGCATCCATACATTGCATATTTGTGGTCGTACAGGTCAAAGGCACCATAGGCTGTAATTCCTCTGCTAGTCCATCTTGTTCCACACTGTTCCATTTTACAAAAACAAAAAAAACAAAAACACCATGCATTACTTTTACCACACTAGAGTCAGTGGTCTTTTAATGTATCAAGAGTTTTCGTGATTCAGTCATCATTTTGCTCTTTAGCCATGTAATGTATCAAGTCAGACAGATTTTACGAAGGTAGAGTCATACTTGAAATACACCTTGTTACGTAACATCCCAACACAAATAAAAACACATAAAACAATTCCTGAGTTGTGTGAACGAAAGATGAAACCTGCACAGTAATCTAGGTCAACATAAGCGAAACGGTTATCTTGCTCATCCCCCTGTGCGAATGACCCAAAGAATGCTGAGAGTTGGCAAAAGGACAAGCATCCTCCCTACCCAATTCCCTAAGAATCCCTAAAGTTCTCAATAGTTGCAAAACATCAAAAATTTGCAAAATATCAAAAATCAAATACTTGACATCTCAAAGTGCACAAATCAAAGGGCACAAACGATAGTGATTTTCATCACTCCATGTCCCCAATCCCTTGCTCAAAAGAAGAAAACAAATCAAAATAAACAGTGATCTTATCACTACAAACGAGCAAGTATCCCAATACAATTGAAAAAAAGAAGGGAGTCGAACTTGAATCCCTGGAACTCTTAGCATTCCAACAGGTCATGAAGCAAGCCTCAGTACCAGTTTGGTTGATAGCCTATTGGTCACTGGCGGTAAACCTCTCGCATGACGATATATCTATCACATTAACTTGCGTACAGATCAATGTTTGCATGTGGATGAGCTAGCTTATGGCATCTTGGATAACACCGCAGATTAATCTAACTAAATACAACAAAGGAGTTAGTGGAGCTAATTAGGTGATCCTCGATACGAGTTCGGTTGAAAGCCCATCCGGCACTGGCGGTATCCCGATGAATACCACAAAAATGAACTCAATCGCACACACGGGGATGTGAAATAGCTTGGTCAAAAACAAGTCTGATTCATACCTTGTTCAAAAGTCTTGTAAGACAAAGTACAATCGTGGCTAGTGAGTTAAAACCGTCTGAGTCTCGAAAAACCTTAGCTACATTTCTAAACCAACTGCGCTACTTTTCATCCTTACAATACCATCAAAAAATACAAAAAAAAGAGAAAAACCACATGTATACATACAAGAGTCATGCATCATAGCAATCGCCTAAAAACAAAATAACAGAGTTCTAAACAGTCTATGGTGCCATAGCCAAACATCACAAATCCCATTCATCCATTTCATCTCTGCATATCACATATAAATCAAAAACATTTGCATTCATCATAGCATATGCATCCATCAAAATAAATCAACATGCATACATCCATATTCATCAACCATCATGCACAAGATCAAAGAAAATCAAAACAACAAAAACAACAAATAAATGCAACACAAAAACAAAAAGCAATAAACATTGCCAGACACAAGTGCTCTTGCACTTAACCTCTTGGCATAGAAAAACTGATGTCGGGGTCTACATTGTCACTATCCTACTCCCTAAGAAGGCTACCATAGCCGGACCGCTCCACGGGAAGATGGATTTTTGACAATTTCACCCCCAAATGGCATCACAAATGGGTCAAAGCCCACTCAAAAACAAACAAAAATGCAACACAAACAAAAAGCAATAAACATTGCCAGACACAAGTGCTCTTGCACTTAACCTCTTGGCATAGAAAATTGATGTCGGGGTTTATATTGTCACTATCCTACTCTCTAAGAAGGCTACCATAGCCGGACCGCTCCACGGGAAGACGGATTTTCGACAATTTAATCCCCAAATGGTGTCAAAAAAAAAACAACAAAAACAACAAAAAATGCAACACAAACAAACAACAATAAGCATTGCCGGACACAAGTGCTCTTGCACTTAACCTCTTGGCATAGAAAATCGATGTCGAGGTTCAAATTGTCACTCTCCTACTTCCCCAAGAAGGCTACCATAGCCGGACCGCTCCACGGGAAGATGGGTTTTCGATGATTTCACCCCATTCCGGCATCACCAAAAGGGTTAACACCCACCAAAAATAGGTCCAAATGTTGGAAAAATTGCACATGCTTAACGGTAAACCCTCTAAAGGCACCCTTGCACAAGTCATCTTGGGTCAAGCGACTCGTCGCTTTTCTCACGAAGGTCATTCCCTCATCGATTCGTCGCTTGAGGGGGTAGTCACACTTAGTCACCAATCAACAATCACACACCCAATTAAGGAAAATGACATGCATTCAAAGAATCATTGACAAAGACAATCACGCTCTTGCTTGGGGCAGTAAACAAGCAACAATCAAATCAATCAAACACTTGGCATTTCGTGAATCATGAACACAAGGTTCCCCTGTGGATAAAACGCCCTTCGCCTATTCATGACTGATCAATGTCTAAGTTCAAGTCACACCTCACCAAAATAGGTTAACACTTGAAATCAAACTCCTTAGCTCGTCAAAAGCAAGGATTCAAGAATGCATGCCCTTTCCATACTTGGGGCATCAAAAGTTGGTTAGGTTACCAAGAAACCCTAATCATTAGTGCTTTGGTTATCTATTTTTGCTCGACGCTGCACCATGCACAACGCATCCCAAAAAGGGGCATCTGTAGACACCAAAACAACACCAATCCGATTATGTGACTACAAACACTGATCGCTTTGACACACATAGCCCCCAGGGCAGCCCTCAGAGGTCAAACAGTGGTCCTAACCACTTTTACAGCAATTTTGGAAGGTAAGAAGGCAATTTGGCACCTTCAGACACCCTACTCCAAATTCGTCCCACCCTGGGACGAATTCAAATTGGAATCCGTCTCACCCAGGGACGAATTCTGAATTCGTCCCTAGGTGGGACGAATTCCAAGTTTAACGGGCAAAAAGAAGAATGGCGCCAAGTGGCAGCCCGGGACGATCGGTTGATGACTCCTGCCTCGCACGCGTGTGTGGGTGGACAGATAGGCCGTTAGAGGACTGTCACAAGGGCAATTATGAAATCCCAAGTCATGGAGGACTCCCCTCCCTCATGGGAAGACATGACTGCCACATGGCACCTATGACCAACACATGGCGCTTATGCTTCCCTCTCAAAAGAGACCCCATGGGTCTATAAAAGGTGGGACTTTTCTCACCCAAAAGATACAGGTTGAAGGAGATTTCAAGCAACGAAGTGCTGTCGAGTTGAAGACCCACTTGCATCCCCTTTGATTCACCTTCTCACATCCACCAATCTCTTTTGCAAGGGAGGTTGTTGGGTGGCTTTTGGAAGCTTGAATCGGACCCAAATCCAACATATGGACACCTGAACCAACCAATTTGCCGACCCCCCAATCCTAAGAAGTTTTGGGGCCCATCCCTAGTGGATTGGCGCCAAGATCAAGTGCCAACGGTGGGAGGCCCACTTGGGCACCCCCGCACTTTCTAAGTTTTATTTCAAAAGCATTCTAGATTATTGTTTCAGGTTGCATTTCATGTTATTCTGTTTGGTGAATTCATAGCTTCAATTTCATAACATTTTGATCAGATTTTATCATGCTTTGTGTCGCTTTGTTGTTTCACTAACTTGCAGGTGGCGATATCGAATTCCCGAGGATAGAGGCCAAATTGGGAGAATCCGACCATCTGGGTCGTCCCAAAATGGCCCCAATTACATAACCCCCTTGTTTGCAGGCGTTTTGCAGGTCTCGGGATTCGACATTGGAGCAGCAGCAGGTCGGCTTTTTCAACACAGAAGAATTCGTCCCACCCAGGGACGAATTGCAGTCAGAATTCGTCCTGCCCAGGGACGAATTCCAGTTGAAGGCAGATTGGCCGACTGTCTCAGTGGCAATGGCCTTCTGGTAATATTTTCTGTCTTCTGTCAAGTTTTCAGGCCATTTGGACTCACTTTACTCACTATTTCAGACAAATGTTTACATGCATCTTTTGGCGATTTTAGAGAACAAACACTTTTCATTTGCAGCGAGGTGCTACTGACATCTTCGTTGTTTCTTTGTTCGCAGGAGGAGCAGCAGAGGTCAAGGACTCATCGACATCAGCGACGACATCATCTTGGCCCGTCCATTTCAAGTGTGGGCACGCGAAAAGAGGAACCTTAAGTCTCGATTGTAGTCAAATTCTTTTAACGCTCCTAGCCCCTGAAAAGGGAGGAGGCGTATTTGTAAGAGAGATCAAGAAATTTTAATGAAAGGGCTGTGTTTTCTCCATTTGCTTGTGTCTCTTCCAATGCGTTTCTTTCATTTCATGCAATTTACATTTCTAGGACTTAAGCGTATTTGATTTTGAATGCATCGCAATTAGTGTTTCCTTTGCCCGGAATCTCGTGCTTTCATGTTGTAATACCACTATGTAGCGATGATATAATACAAGTGGGATCGTTTCAAACACACATAATCAATTGAAAAAAAAATTATCCTTTTACAAGATGGCATTAGCTCAATAGTTTTATTGATCTTTAAGAAGGTTGTCTAAGTTCAAATTTGTCAAGCAATATATGCAAAAATTGTAAGTTGATATAGTAACATTATGTAATCATAATATTAATAATTTATTAATTTTACTATAAAATATTATATATATATATATATATATATATATATTTATTTTTGAATTTACATGGTGGAATTGGTAGCCGCTACGAATTCGGGTAGGTTGTTCAGCTTTTATGATCACTACAATATTCTAAATTGTCCCTCTCAAAAGCCGTCACACAATTTTTGCACAATCCACCTCTATAATCACCATGCCACAACCATTTTAAACCTTTTACGCAGCTGAAAGCATCAGGAAAAGGACAAGCATTGATGCCTAATATTTGAACCTTGGACCTCCACCCCCTTACAAAAAGTTCCCTTATATGTTTACATGTACACACCTTCTAAGGTTTGAACTTGAGTCTCTTGAAAGAGAACCCAAAACCCTTTGAATGTGGGTCTCCAAAAAGAAAGCCCAAAACCCTTTGAACGTGGGTCTCCAAAAAGAAAGCCCAAAACCCTTTGAATGTGGCTTTCCCATAAAAGAACCCATAAGCCCTAACCACTGCAAATAAAACAAATAACTTTCTATAAACCATATGTATAATTACGGAGTTATCAAAATACCACTATATTATAATACAAATTAGACAAGTCTTGATTCTAAATAACATATGAAGAAACATTCTATAAATAAAATATTGAGTTAAATGAAATTTTAATAAGAAAAACAGATTTCATTTTTCCTTTTATTATGTCTAAGGTTGCAATTTAAAATGTTGATGTGAAGCGCAAGATCAAGAAAACTATAACTTTGAAAAAAGACCAGCACTTTTAATAATTAATATTTGTGGGTCTCGTGGATTGCAAGGGAAAGCTAAAACGCAAACATGGCTATAATTTGTATTTGTTGGTCACGTGGATTACAAGGGAAAGCTAAAACGCAAACATGGCTATAATTTGTAAGATACATATATTTTTTTACCAAACATGGCTACAACCATCTATCCTTTCGTGTCATGATCTTGTGCTTCACCGCTACTGGAAAGCAGGGCTTCATGCGGAGATTTATATACAGAGAAGATGAAGATGCTATCAAAATATGAAATATTTTTTTTGGGATGCTTTGGGTTCAGCGATAATACTCGGAAATTTGTCTGATAGCTTGCCTGCAGGTTTCTTTGAATCCAAAGAGTGCATTTATTATTACTTAACTTTTACAGCACGAGCTATGGGAAATTTTGACTGATGGAGCGAATTAACTCCTAAAAGAGGAACATTTAAACAACAGAAAACAGTGGTTGGTCAAGATTGCGTGGGTTAACGAGAGATTTTTCTATTTCAATTTTATTTTATTTTTTATTTTTTTATACATAAGAGAATTGGCAATCGCCTTTCCTTTTTAAACAATTGATTACAGAGTCAAATCACATTGCCTATCTATTATGGAGTTATTCACTATAACTCCTACCTGCTTAGGTAAACATCTCTTGGAGTGAGGGAAGCACACACTCAGCGGATTCTAGTCAGACTACTACCTTTGCCTTAGAGTGGACATGCCCGCGAGGTTTAAACTTAAATCTCTTCCTGGTAAGTGTCCAACTTCTTACCAATCCACTAGTCCTGGCTCACTCAATTTTATTTTATTATTTATATTCTAAATGATTCTCAAAAATAAAGGCCAACGGTCTTTTCTTTTTGCCACGTGTTCGAATGAATCTTTATTCTTGTGTAAGTGTCCTATTCAACATGGGGGCCAAACTTTCTTTTTTTGTACCGTCGTAACATGAATTGATTCGCTAGTGTTAGTAAACTATTACTATGGTGCATATTTGTAGAAATTATCTACTTCATATCCAAGTAATTGCGATGATACCTCTTGTGAGCATCTAGAATGATATTAACATTCAACAACCAGAATGATATTAACATTCAACAACCAGACGACACTTTTTGTGAGCATCTAGAATGACATTAACAGTCAACAACTAAATGTTATAAATAATTTATAAGGATACATACTATTTAGTGGAGTCCCCCAATAATTAATATCAAAACAAACATAAATAAAAAGCCAATATATAAAACCTAACATCAACACTATAATAATGAATTTATTAACATTAGAAATGGTGAAGAATATATGACACATAAATAGAGGGCATTGAATAGATTGCCTTGTAAATTAGTTTGAAATTCTTAGAAAAAGAAATAATCAATGTCGAAACAAACAATATAATATATATAGAACCTAACATCAACGCAATAATGATTAATTTATCAGCATTCATTATAAAAGTGGTGAAAGGAATATGACACATAAATAGAGGGCATGAAATAAATTGCCTCGCAAATCCGTTTGAAATTTTTGAAAAAATTTCAATGGATATAATAAGTATTATGGATTTGAAGATATTTTCTATGAAAGCAATGCAAAAACTAACACCTTGTCATAAATAATTTACACAACTTTGTGACCATTATTATCACAAAATTCACACAACTTTTGGATGTAAAAATTATTTCTTTGATGCTGGAAGTGATATTGAGGTTTTGTACATCTCTTGACTAGTTCCTTCCTCTTTTGATTTGAAAAAATATCTTTATCTTCATCTTATCATGTATGAGAGGCCTCTTTTTTTTGAAGTAGATTCACCAACATTTCAAATGTTGGTGTTCACTCAACAATATTCAAAGTTGTCACAAACACATTATATTGTGAATGGAGGGATCTCATAATAATGGGAACAAACATGCATCAGACACTTTTTATCTCAAATTTTGTAGTGATGCACATAGTTTTGCAACTCGTCTCAATAATGACTCAAGTTTTTCTCTATTCTTAATTTTTAAGCAATGAAGTTGGATTAAAGGGAACAAGATTTGGTTCTTCTTCTTTACCTAAAAACTATTTGGAGTTTGTCTCATGTGTCTTTGGCTATGGTCGAGTCACAAATGTATGGTTTCACTTTATTAGCAACACCGAACATGATGATCAACTAAGCCTTTTTATTTGCTTTGTCGAATTTTATCTATTCTTCATCATCTATGTTAGGATGGGTAATGGATCTATGAGAAATCATTAGTGTCTCATCAACTAAGCCTTTTTATTTGCTTTGTTGAATTTTATCTATTCTTCATCATAAATGTTAGGATGGGTAATAGATCTACGAGAAATCATTAGTGTCTCATCAAGGAAAATAAAGGTAGAGGATATTCTTCCAACCAAATTCTCCAAGGAAAATTCTTAGAATATTTTGATGCTTTACACTATTATATGAATCCCCTTCTTATTCACTTGTATCCAATAACAATACGAAAATAAAAAATATATATGGGCTTTAATGAGACCTCCCATGATTCATGTGGGATAATTAGAAAGAGTTGTTTGAATAATGGCTAGGGCTAGAGGTAAGAGTGCCTCGTGTACCTTGCATGCAAACTTTGTGATGTTCAAATATTATGGAATGGGTCATATGCCCACCTATCATTTTTTGCATTACTACAAAGATCCAAGATCGATGCCCTAATACCACTTGTAATGAAGCAACTATAATTACAACAATAGCAATGCTTTAATGCACAAAAGTAATCATTTACTGGAATAGTAAATTGGGCTTTGAATCTTCTTCAAGAGGTCCAAGGTTCAAACCATGGCATGGGCGAGTGTGTGAGAGGGTGGGTGTGTGTTAAATTCCCTATTGATAAGCATAGCTCTCGGCTTTACGAGGGGTCATGGTTGGGAGGAGACTGCTCAGCCCTGTGCATTGGTCGTAGGGGTTTCTCACACTAACCAAATAAAAATAAATAATTAATACTAAAAAATAAAAATGTAAGTAAAAATATTCAGATTCTAAATCAATACAAATCCCATCCACTTAGAGAGAGAAAAGTCTCATAGCCACTTGTAGAGGATGAAGTCTCATATATGTAGCGGAGGTGACTAAGATTCAAGTATGAAAGATGATACCAACTACAACATATTGCATATTTTTTATAGACTAAATATATAATAACACTAACCCTATTTCTCAATTACTAACTACCTTATCATAGTCATCATGGCTATATTGGAGTCACTACAAAGGAAAGGATATGTAGCTTTTGTACATCATGGGTAATTGAGATAGATAAACATTTTATTTTAGAATGTGAGACATATAGTGATACTCAAGCTAGTTATGTTGATACTTTGGCAGTGGAATCATTGTAAGTATTGTTTAAATAGGAGAGTAAATAAAGTAATAAAATTCATCATGAAAATCAATAACAAAAATTCAAAGTTGAAGAAGGAAAAATAATTGGGTTAGATTTTGGGATCGATAGCTATAGTTTTTTATAAAATTATTGTCTCATAAGTTGCTTTTAGCCTCATATTAAAAACCTTACAATTTATTTTTATGAGGATAAAGCATTGAATTTTTTGAAATTAAAACAAATATATAAATTTAAACATAGCTAATACTTTACATAATATATTTTTATATATAAAATAGAATTGATATTTACACCATAAGATGTAAGTAATATTATTAAAACAAATAACATTATGCATAATGGAGTTGTAAAATGTAAAGTATATTATATTAATGTCATTCATTTATAGGAATTCCTAGAATTATAAATATTAAATAACTTTAAATCATGTTTATAAAGTTCAAAGTTTCAAGTTATCAAACCTTCAACAAATTTAAAATTAATCCAACCAATCATATTGATGTATTTTTCACAAATTTTCATCAAAGATTTGGTTTGTTTTATATTTATCTATTTTAATCATTAAATAAAATACGAAAAAGATGTTGGAGACTCTATTTCTAAGGTCATTAATTGTTAAATTAAATATCATCAATGATAAGGGTAAAAATCAAAGGAATCATTTTTTTTAATTTAAAAGTTAGTTTTGCATAACACCCTTCAATAGCAAAGGGTTGGAAAAGATTTGGCCCTTAATTTGAAAAATAAAAATAAAACTAGTCACACATCATTTTCAATACACCACGATAGCTCACTAAGCACCTATCACTCATAAGTACTAGGTATTAATGCATGCCAAAACTTGTTGATCATTCTCTATTGAAGAGGACTCGTTTCAACCACTTAATCTTAGCTCCATAGAATTTTTTAAATCCTAAATATACATGGGGTTCAAGGTTAAAGAACATGATGAAGGACTTGGATTCATAATATTGCTACACTTGACCCTTAGTTCTTGCATTATCATAACTTTGCTTGTTACTTTTGAGTGTCGTTATAGTTCTACAAGGTTCCTCACCTAAGGGAATGGCATGAAACTCCTCATTCCCCACTTTTATCCAAAAAAATAGTTAAAATTATTGCATGTTATAATTGTGAACTAGATATAGTTCAAACTTAGGAACTTTTAGTCCAATGCATGTAATTAGACAAATATATCCTCATTAATATCACATTTACATACAAAGTAGAAGAAGAATAATCAAACAAGGTGACAAGGGCAAGTCTAAAAGTTTTTAGTCATATCCTTTGCTTTACCTAATTATCATTTATACATGTGTCATATTTAGGTTATACTTATACATGCTTATTGTTGACTCACACCACCTTCCTATACTATCTGCCCTCAAGTTCGATGGATAAAAATGAATTTAATGGGATTTCTAACCATCTAAAGAATCAAACTAATACATTCCATCCTATCTACAAGCTTTCAATAGTCTATATCTATCTTTATAAAGATAGAATCCTACCTTATAAAGTGAAATAGTTCATCATCTATAAAGTAAAATAGTTCATCATCTACCTTATAAAGTGAAATAGTTCTTAATGTATTAACATTTCTAAAATAATATTTTTCCAATTGATTACATAAAATTGATTTGGACTTTATTTATATTATATTGTAATCATATAAAAATATAATATAAACATAATAAAATCACTTGCACTTATCTTGTGATATAATTTTTTTTTTATAAAACCTTAAAATTATACCAACTCGATGCCATAAAAAATGCCAAAAAAAAAATTTATTATCTCAAGTTGCCATTGACTTGTATCTTCCTTTGCAAGGATTGATTATATATTCTCTTCACAATTATCTACTTTAGCTCACCCTTAAAATAGTATATTAAAAGATAAACAACCACATCTTAGGTTTGCTAACCTACTTCTTAGCTTCAGTGATCCTGAAAATATTAGACATCATTGATTTAAGAAAAAAATCTTATCCTATACCTCTAAATATGTAAATTTTTACTGTAGATGAAATGCCACTGAAGACAAATTGGGCGCCACAACTTAGAATCTATTAAAATCTAAGCCCTAAACATTTAGTCACACTACTTTTGCTATAGTCTAGTATAGATTATAAATTGATTTAAATTATTGGTAGTTAAAGTTGTTATAATTATAATTAGAATTGTTGCATGTTAAAATTTTAACTTACTTAAATTACGACTTAAAGCTTCCAAAATTTTTATTATACTCACAATACTTATGAAACAAACTATGTAAATGAGAAAATTTTGAACCAAAATTTTAAATCACACTTGGTCAAGTTGGTTTAGGTTATAAAAAATATAGATTGGTTCCTCAACCCCTAACACGTTTCAATCAACCTTTCATTGGAACATCATTTCACATTGCTTGTGGAGCATTTCATACTATTGTGCTGATATTTGTCAATCAACATGTAGTCCCTTGCTTTGAAACAATTGAAGTTTCCTCGTACCTTAATATATGCCCAAATGGACAAGGCACCCATATGTTGAACTTTTGGACTCAATGAGAATGACCAACTTGAACATGGAACTACTGATAATAAGTTTTTGCCAAAACCTATTGATGGATTGCAAAAATATGCTTAATTTAAGTTGTTTGAATGTGGTTTATTTCATACTAGTGTTTGGTTTGTTTCAAGTGATGTTTAGATTTGGGGAATGGAGAGGGGTCTTGGTCTTTTCCCTAACCTTGGACCACTAGGTGTAGGTGGTGGAGATGCACTTTACCCTCTAAAATTAGGATATGAGAGGTCATATGGTCCATTATTTTTTGGTCTTGTGGATGTAAGTTGTGGTGCTGCCCATATTATTATAGTTACATAAATTGGTTAAAAAATTTGAGCATGGGGTTATAAATAAAATGGTGTTTTAAGAAGAGGAAGTATACTTGATAGTTTGGTTCCTTATCTAGTTAGTTGGCCACCCCCAAGTTCATTGGACAATAAGTAGGATGATGAAAAATAGATGATTGACAAGATAACAAAATCAGAAGATGACTCTAACTTGGATGAACTTGCAAGTTTAAATAAATTTAGGGTATTGGAGATGAGAAAAAAATTGTCTTTAGTAGAGGAAGAAGTGTGGTTTCTAAGGGCTAAGTTGGCTATAGTTGAAGGCTATTCCAACATTCTACATTATTCTATTTTTGGTAATAGTGAGCCTAGTCACAATATTATGTAGACAATCCATGTGTCTAATCAGGTTGATATTCAAAGCCATGGATTTGGTTAGTAATACTGAGCTTATTCACATGGATACATTTTATGGGACTGTGTGTTCTAAGGTGAAGAACATTATAATGAGAAGGAAGATAAATGGGTGGACCCACCAATGTTTGAATTCATTGAGATTAGGGTCATCCAATGAGAGGAGCATGTCATTCTCATTCCATTATGAATTACAAGGTTCTTGTAATTAAAGTAAATGATATCTACTTACAGCATATTGATATTAATTAGAACTAAAAAAATTCTTTCAAAACAAAACATTTCAAACAATTATAAAAAATCCTTTTAAAAACCTGTATACTTATTTAAAAAAAAATCCACAAACCTGATTTAAATAAATATACCTATAAATATGGCAATAACATAGCGATTTGGATATAGCCAATGTAAATATGGCCCTTCATCTCCACTTCTACACCATAGGAAGGTTTATCTGCAATCATCTATCAAAACTATAGCTTAGTTGGTGTCTATGAACAACCCCACAAAATACTTCACTGGTTGGTTTCTAAAATTATGCAACCATTTATTTGGGAAATGTTAAAATCAACGAGGGTTTTAAGCATACCCAAGAATCCTAAGCACGAAATTGGGGTATGTGTGCATGTGTGTGGACAAACTTGCTATATATATAATTCTTCTTAATTACATTATGTTGCACAAAACTAAAATAGATTCTAGGTATATTACATGAATGTTTATACTATATATTTAAACAAACTCCACATTATGATATTAATATAATAATATTTTAAGTTTTATAGATTTTTTTTTATACATAGGAGAGTTGGTTACAACTGCACTATTTTTAATAACTGACAAGCGAAGGGTGGTTCAAATCACAAGGGTTGCTCCCATCAAGCCTATACCAGTGCAAGGTTCAAACCACATGGGTTGCCCCCAAAAAGCCTATACCACTTCATTATTTTATAACTCAGTATGAGGAGGGCCATCGATCGTTCAAGATTCATACTGTCATCGTCGATTTGGTGCACACTCAAAGGATTTGGAGTAGCCTACTACCTTTGCAATAAGCATGCCCCCAAATTTTGAACCTAGGTCTCTTTTGGGTAAGTGCCTCACCATACAAGTAATTGCCAATCTACCTAGCCCTTGGGGGAAACAATTATAGATATTGCTTGCAAGATTTGAATCCAAATATCTATATTAAAAGTGAGTGTCTATGAACAAACTTGTTAAAAAGAAAATTTATACCATGCTTCTTAGTTGCTTTTTGTTGTTACATAGAAGTAAATTGGATTCCATCCATATTACAAGAATATTTATATTACCATGATATTTGAGCAAAATGGCATTATATGTTATTAGTATAATAATATTTTAACAATTACATATTACTTGTAAGTTTTGAACCCAAATTTCTACATTAGAAGTTTGTATTTTTCATTGATTTCTTTTACCTTTAAAACTTTTTGAATCCTAAGAGGGTAAGGTTGTACACTATACTTTAATAGCCAATGGTTGGATAACCAGATCAAAACAACATTCATTTGATAGATGCTTCTTATTTATATGTTTTTTGTTGTACATAATTAAAATAGATTCTAGTCATATTACATGAATATTTATACTACATGATATTTGAGCAAATCATACAGTATAGTTTTAATATAATTTTAAAAATTATACCCCTGAGGATACCATAGTGACTAGTCTTTGGGTTTTCATGAAGGAGATCCAAGTTCAAGCTTCGGTTAAAAGGAATGGTGATCCTTCATTAATATGGGAAGGAAGGAACCAAAGAAGACCAAGAAAAGAAAAATGCTGCTCTGCCATAGTGAATTTCTCTTTGACATACTGGTAAAAATCTTTGGATGTTGCTCTGCCACCGGTGAATTTCCTTTTTATAGGGCCGTTTAATCTACTCAAATTTCTTCCACAATTTTTGCTCCACTTCGTTAGTTAGCTGAACCTATTGTCGTTTGTAGGCTTTTGACATGACACCAAGATTAGACTAAATAGAGGGTGTTACCCGCGACTCTTTGGAGCGAGGGTTTACCTTATGAGTCTGACATAACGAATAGAAAGAGAGATCATGGGGTGGCCTTTGCAGTGAAAAGCATGACAACGGGTGGGGTTTGGGCTGACACAACGCGTATGGAGTTGGTGTGGTGTGTCGTTCGTCGTTTTGTTCGTTTGTTCTGGGTGAGCCTTTGAGGCCCATTTTTTTGAGCACATAATAAAGTGGGGGCGTGCATTTAGATGTTCTACCTCAACATATCTTCCCAATAACAACATTGTACAAAAAAAAAAAAACCAAACCGGTGTTGGAAATGTTAAATCAAACTTCACACCCGTAAGCGCTTCGGTGCGAAGCACTTTTGAAATGCCTTCGAGAAATGCTTCGACGCGAAGCACTTTTAACATGACTTCAGAAAATGCTTCGCCGTGAAGCACAAATCAGCCACCTCCTAAAAACACTTCGCCGCGAAGTAAATTCAAATTGCCCTCCAAAGCAGAATTCAACCGAAGCATAAATCAAGCGCGTAGATTGAGGAATTAATTGTCCAAGTGTGTGAGTAGATGAGGTTGCTCGACGATTGGACAAGAACCCTTCCTTGGCATTTAATTCTTGTCAGTTGTTCGGTGAAACTCTCCCACCTTTTGTCCTCATCCCTAGCCTATAAATATCAGGGCATTTGTCATTTTGCGTAGTGGGAAGAGCAGGGGAGGAAGCAGAAGAGGATAGCGGAAGGAGCAGAGCAGTATAGAGGAAAAACGAGAATAGAGCAGCCGCTATAGCAAGGGTTTCAACTAGTGGTGCAGCAGAAGCAGCAGTCGCCTTCAACCAAAGAGTGGAGTAGCAATCTCCCAAAAATTTGTGTGTTTATCCTACAGTTTTATATTGTAGAAGTTTGTAATCGCTTCGAAAGGAAGCTATGTATTTCGGTTATATTTAATATATAAAATATTAATCCTAAAAATTTGCATATCTGAGTATATGTTCTCTGCATCGAAGTATTGCCTATCCGTAGACATTCCTTAGCTAGGGTTTTCTCGAAGTGGCAAAACACCCGTTTGATCCAGAAGAGAAGGAAGTTTATTTTTTTGGTGTGTCGAAGAAGCATTTCGACACTTTGCCTTCCCAAAGTGGAATCCAATAGCCACTTCGTCGAAGTTGCCATGAGCTACAGAGCTTCGCAGCTTTCCCATCCGAAGCAATCACTTTGGTTGGACAATTCCCGAAGTGATTTCACTTCGGAAGAAAACTATGCGAAGCAGTTGCTTTGCTGGGAAATTTCCTAAAGCAGTTTTACTTCAAAATTTTTCCCCCGAAGTGTTTACTTCGGGAGCTATTTCCCCGAAGTAGTTTTACTTCGGCAGTTTTTCCCCCGAAGTACCTACTTCGGGAGTATTTTCCCCGAAGCTCCTCCCGAAGCTCATAATTCCCCGAAGTAATTTTTATTGACATGATTTTAACGTGATTTAATTCACGAAGCGTTGCTGCCATGACGCGATTTGGAATTTTAATTAATTCCTTCATATTGGTATCAGATCCTATGGTGCCATGATGCGGAGATAGAAGATGGCTTCCAAAAATAATTCCCTATAGTTACAGATCCCATGATTTAATGGCAAGAACTACGATTACTGGAGCATCCAGATGAAGATTCTATTCAGGTCTTAGGATTTGTGGGACCTGGTGGAGAATGGTTACCCGGAACCGACAGATGCAGCAGCACTGGCCGCCCTTTCCCAAGCTGACAAAGATATTCTAAAGGAGAACCAAAAGAAAGACCAAAAGGCCCTATTCTATATCATGCAAGTGGTTGAAGAGACCATCTTCCCGTGGATCGCATCTGCCACCAAGGCCAAGCAGGCCTGGGAAATTCTAGCTAGTTCGTACTAGGGCACCAACAAAGTGAAGTTGGTAAAGCTGTAGATGCTTAGGAGAGAGTTTGAGAACCTTCAGATGAGTGAGTTCGATTCAATGAGTGACTTCTTCACCTAGAAAATAGATGTCATCAACCATATGCAGTTGAATGGTGAAATTATGCAGAATCAAAGGATTTTGGAGAAAATTCTGTGAATTCTGCCAGCGAAGTTTGACTCTGTGGTAATTGCATTAGAGGAGTCAAGGGATTTGACAACCCTCTTAGTGGACGAACTCATGGGTTCCCTGTAGACACATGAGCAGAGGCTAAGCCGCTCAACTCAGTCATCTTTGGAGCAATCTTTCAAGGTGAAAGTCTTAGTTCGAGACAGTAGCAGACAAGACTCCCACCATGGCACTTCTAGTTCTCAAGGAGGAAGAGGTAGAAGCAGGCGTGGGAGAAGCAACAAGCAAGGAGGGAGATCAAACCCTCATGATAGTGAAACCAGTTACAAATTTCATCAGCAAGGAGGAAGAGGCATTGGGAAAACCAGCAAGGTAGCTCTCAGCAGAAGGACATGTCAAAGGTCCAATGCTACTACTACAAAAAGTTTGACCATTACATCTCATAGTGCAGAACAAGGATGGCAAACAAGAATCAGCAGCAAGCCCATTATACGGAGGAAGCTGGAAATGCAACAGGAGGAAATATGCTACTGACTTATAGTATTGAGGAAGAAAGCAAGAAAACATTTGGTATCTTGACATTGGGTGTAGCAACCACATGACTGGGAACATAGAGATGTTCTCACAATTGAATGAAAAATTCCAATCCGAAGTCAATATGGGGAACAACAACAAGGTTCTCGTGATGGGGAAAGGTAAAATCCTCATCCACACCCGACACGGTGAAAGAAAGCAAATTTGTGATGTTTATTATGTGCCTGGGTTGAAACACAATATGTTGAGTGTTGGATAGCTTGTGCAGAAGGGACACACTGTATAGTTCAATGATGATGTTTGTTCCATTAAATACAAAGTGCATGGACAAATCACAATCGTGTCCATGATGAAAAACAAAATGTTTCCTGGGTGTAGTTTTGAAGGATGCTACCTGGTTGTGGCATCTCAGATTCGATCACTTGAGTTTCAGTAACCTGAATTTGCTACACAAGAAGCATATGGTGAAGGGTTTACCCCTTATTGAGCAACTAAACCAAGTTTGTGAAGGTTGCCTGGTCGGTAAGCAGCACAGGGATGCATTCCCTACAGGACAGTCTTGGAGAGCATCACAACCATTGGAGTTGGTGCACTCAGACATTTGCGGTCCCATTCAGACCAGCACATATACTGGCAACAAATACTTCCTGACTTTCATTGATGAATTTAGCCAGAAGACATGGGTTTAACTCATTAATCTAAAGTCAGAGGCATTTGCAAAGTTTAAGGAGTTCAAGCCTCTGGTTGAGTAACAGAGCAGATATTACGTGAAGACTCTCAAGACAGATGGAGGAGGAGAATACATCTCCAACGAATTCCACAACTTCTATAAGCAGCATGGAATTCGAAGGCAGTTCACTACCAAATACACACTGCAACAGAATGGTGTAGCTGAGAGGAAAAACAAAACAATCATGGAGATGGCACATAGCATGCTAAAGGCAAAAATTCTACCACATGAGTTCTAGGTAGAAGCTGTGTCATGTGCAGTTTATCTGTTGAACCGATGTCCCACCAAGAGTGTGAAGGAAAAAATTCCAGAGGAATCCTGGAGCAATCTGAAGCCAAGTGTGGCTCATTTGTGAGTTTTTGGGTGCATAGCATATGCACATGTTCCATATGAGAAAAGACGAAAGTTGGATGACAAATCTGAAAAATGCATTTTCATAGGGTACAACGAACAAGCAAAGGCATACAGGCTATACAATATGTTGACGAAGAAACTTGTCATCAGTCGATATGTGAAGTTCTTGGAGGATGAAGCCTGGAACTGGAATTCAAAGACTGGTCAACATGAACTAGCAATTAGTGAACCTGTAAACTTGAAGGAAGATAGTGTGCATCCACCTATACCTTCAAGCAACAATAGTGGTGCCAGCAGCAACATAGCCTCATCATCCCAATCACCTCCACTTGCAAGCAAAATTCAAAATCTGAGGACACCTGCAAAGACTCGGAGCTTGCAAGACATTTATGAGGTAACCCGTAATCAGATAGATGAAGAATATTCTAACTTTGCTTTATTTACTGAGTGTGATCCAGTGGAGTTTGAAGAGGCAAGTCAAAATTGCAAATGGGTGAATGTGATGGATGAGGAGATAGCAGCCATTGATAAGAATGAGACATGGCAGCTGACTGATCTTCCAGCAGGGAAGAAGACCATTGGGGTCAAGTGGGTGTATAAAATAAAGTTCAATGCCCAAGGAGAAGTTGACAGGCATAAAGCTAGATTAGTGGTGAAAGGCTACAAGTAGAAGTCAGGAGTTGACTATCATGAGGTGTATGCACCTGTAGCCCGACTTGACACAGTCAAAATGATTCTGGCACTGGCAGCTCAGAAATGCTGGAGTGTGTACCAGATGGATGTCAAGTTTGCCTTCCTAAACGGAGTGTTGGAAGAAGAGGTCTACATAGACCAGCCACCCGGATATGAAATACAAGGACAAGAAGGCAAGGTCCTAAAGTTGAAGAAGGCCTTGTATGGGTTGAAGCAAGCACCCCGAGCATGGTACAATCGGATTGACAACTATTTTTAGGAGAATGGGTTTTAAAAATGCCCATATGAGCACACCCTATATCTGAAGACAAATGTAGAGGGTGAGATGATAATCATCTACTTGTACGTTGACAATCTGATATATACTGGCAATAGCAGCAGCCTATTTGCGTAGTTCAAAATAGCCATGAAGATCGAGTTTGAAATGACAGACATGGGGCTAATGAAATTTTTTCTTGGTATTGAAGTTGACCAATCAGAAGATGGCATCTTCATTTCTTAGGGCAAGTATGCAAAGGATGTCTTGAAGCATTTTAAGATGGAGGACAAAAAGCCTGCCATCACCCTGGTAGCCACTAGCTTGAAGTTGAGCAAGACTGACAACAGCAGAAGTGTTGATCCAACTCTCTATAAAAGGTTAGTTGGAAGCCTAATGTACTTGACTACAACTCAGCCAGATCTGATGTTCGAAGTCAGTTTGATCAGCCATTTTATGGAGACTCTGAAAGACACTCACTGGCAAGCAGGCAAGAGAATTCTACGATATCTCAATGGCACGAGGAACCACAGAATTCACTATGCCAGACAAGACCAGCTTGAGTTGATTGGCTACACTAATAGCGATTGGGCCGGTAGCGTAGATGATCGGTAGTGCACTTCAGGATATGCCTTCCATTTTGGATCCAGAGTTGTCTCTTGGTCCTCAAAGAAGCAACCAATCATTTCTTCATCTACAGCTAAAGCAGAGTACGTTGCTGCCACCTCAGCCGCCTGCTAGGCAGCCTGGCTAAGAAGAGTTCTGTTTGAACTACATCATCCGCTCGAAGCAACAACAACAAAATTTTATGATAATAACTTTGCCATTGCGCTCTCGAAGGACCCAGTCTTCCATGATTGGATGAATCTCATAGACATCTGGTATCATTTCATCAGAGAGCTGGTGAAATTCGATGAAGTATAGTTACAGTTTTGTAGGTCCAAGGAGCAGCTGGCTGACATCTTCACAAAACCCTTGAAGGAGGAGGACTTTTCCAGACTACGAGATAAGCTGGGCATCAAAGAACTCATGAAGTTTGATTTAAAGGAGGGTGTTGGAAATGTTAAATCAAACTTCATGCCCGTAAGCACTTCGACGCGAAGCACTTTCGAAATGCCTTCAAGAAATGCTTCGGTGTGAAGCACTTTTAACATGACTTCAAAAAATGCTTCACCGTGAAGCACAAATCAGCCACCTCCTAAAAACACTTTGTTATGAAGTAAATTCAAATTGCCCTTCGAAGTAGAAATCAACCGAAGCAAAAATCAAGCGTGCAGATCGGGGCATTAATTGTCCAAGTGTGCGAGTAGATGAGGTTGCTTTGCGATTGGATAGGAACCCTTCCTTGGAATTTAATTCTTGTTAGTTGGTCGGTGAAACTCTCCTGCATTTTGTCCTCATCCCTCGCCTATAAATATCAGGGCATTTGTCATTTTATGTAGTGGGAAGAGCAGGGGAGGAAGTAGAAGAGGATAGCAGAAGGAGCAGAGCAACAGAGAGGAATGGCGAGCATAGAGCAGCCACTGCAGCAAGGGTTTCAACCAGCAGTGTAGCAGAAGCAGCAGCCACCTTCAACCAAAGAGTGGAGCAGCAGTCTCCTAGAAATTTGTGTGTGTTTATCCTGCAGTTTTATATTGCAAAAGTTTGTAACCGCTTCAGAAGGAAGCTTTGTATTTCGGTTATATTTAATATATAAAATATTAATCCTACAAATTTGCATGTCTGATTATCTGTTCTCTACCTCGAAGTATTGCCTATCCGTAGACATTCCTCAGCTAGGGTTTGCCCAAAGTGGCAAAACACTCGTTCGATCCAGAAGAGAAGGAAGTTTATTTGTTTGGTGTGCCGAAGAAGCATTTCGGCACTTTGTCTTCCCGAAGTGGAATCCAGCAGCCACTTCACCGAAGTTGCCATGAGCTGCAGAGCTTCGCAGCTTTCTCGTCCGAAGCAGTCACTTCGGTTGGAAAATTCCCAAAGTGATTTCACTTTGGAAGAAAACTGTGCGAAGCAGTTGCTTCACTAGGAAATTTCCCGAAGCAGTTTTACTTCGGAAGTTTTTCCCCCAAAGTATTTACTTCGGGAGCTATTTCCCCGAAGTAGTTTTACTTTGGCAGTTTTTCCCTTGAAGTACCTACTTTAGGAGTATTTTCCCCGAAGCTCCTCCCGAAGCTCATAATTCCCCGAAGTAATTTTTATTGACGCGATTTTAACGCGATTTAATTCGCGAAGCGTTGCTGTCGTGACGCGATTTGGAATTTTAATTAATTCCTTCAACCGGTGCCTACAGTTAGGAGGAAATTGGAGTCGACACTAAATCCCTTACATTTTCGTGTTAAATAGAATAAAATTTTAGTAGGTTTATTGATGTGATTGTGAAATTTTAAATAGAAAATTAAAGTATAAAATTAAAATTAATATTAAATTTTAATAAAATAATTAATTAAAATTTTGGAATGCAGTGAATAGAATACTAATTATAAATGAAATGAAAGATTTTAATTACGTTCGCAGACCCAAATATGGTTTATGAGACCTCAAATATGGAAGTACAATTACTCAAATCATATCATATGATCTTTAATATCTTTGAAGGTTGTTCCTTCTCCTGCTGATTTGTGTTAGCAATTCCCCAACTTTTTTTATTTTACTGTCTTCAAATAAATCTGCCATAAACTCGTTCTCAAGTGTTTCTTTGTATTTGTCATGGATATCTGAAAAACTCAAGCATTTATAGATGAAGTGTTCCTCTGTCTCTACTGCCCCTGTGCTGCATAGGAAACATATTCTTTCTTCCCATTGTTCTTTGGGCGTTGTCCATCTCCCTGTTTCACATCTAAGCCTATGAGAGCTAGTCTTTATCTAAGCAACAAGTATTTTTTCCTTCCACTTGATTTCAGTGCCTATATACACTTTTTCCTTGTGGTCATACGTTGGGTTAAAATTTGCAATATAATATTGTCTTTTCCTACTTGCATTTTTTCACATTACACTTTTGAACTTTTCATTCACATAGTTTTTTTATGTCTTTGTTGACATTTGGGCATTCATTTATGTTGATTTCCAACATTTCATCCATTTCTGATTTTGTTTCATCCATGTATTCTTTCGCCTATGCAACTCTTTACCCCTAACTGCCCTATATTAAAAAAATGAAGAATTAAAATCTAGAAAAAATCATGGTTATAATGTTTTTTTTTTTAAAGATACACCCACTTCACCAACACCCGTTGTATTTTCTTAAAGCTCATCATTGCGCACTTTAAATGTTCCCGTACATATGGATAAAATTGAAGCAAATCTTTTGAAATATTTTTTTGTCTTGGTCTTCTTTGGTTCCTTGTCATTTGGAAAAACAATATTCTCCAAATATGATATATATATATATATATATATATATATATATATATATATATATATATAACATTTATATTTGTATATATTTGTTAAGGATTTAGGCTTCTTGGAAGAGAGCTCCCTTGAATGTGAGTTTCCCATAAAATGCCTAAAACCTGTTGAACATAAGTTTCTCTTAAAAAGTCTAAAACCTTAACTATTATATAAATAAAACAAATAATTTTATTTAAGTGATATGTATAATTATGAAATTATTAAAATACCATTATATTATCATTATAATACAAATTAAACACATCCCAATTTTAAATAACATATAAAAATATTGTATAAACAAAAGATTTAATTATCCTTTTAAATGTCAAATAAAATATAAATTTATTAAAGAAAACTAATTTCATTTTACCTCTTATTATGTTCAAGGTTGCAATATAAAATGTTGATGTGAAGCACAAAATCAAGAAAGCTATCACTTTAAAAAATTAATATTTGTTGATTGTAAGGGAAAGCTAAAACACAAACATTAATATTTGTTGATTGTAAGGGAAAGCTAAAACGCAAACATGGGTATAATTTGTAAGATATTTTTTTTGATGATTCCAAGTATTATTATTTTTTTGAGTAATACTTCTTATTGAACTCAGCTCACATCACCCATAATGCAAGTGGCATCCTTACCGGTAAACTACACTCACGGAGATTCTAAATATTATTGTAAACCTTACATTAACACATCACATTGTTATTATAAACTTTAGTTTTTATTAACAAACATTTTACAACTATCAACCATCAATCTTTTGGTATCATTATGGAGGAGACAGACGAATTGGAAAATACTTCTCCACTAACAAACACTCTACAACTATCAACCATCTATCTTTTATATCATCATAAAAACAGTTAAATTGCAAAATACTTAACCACTAATAAGCATTATACAACTATTAACCTTCCTGTAATCATCGACGCGACAGTATCAACCATCTATCCCTTCGTGTAATCATCGAGGAGACAGTCGAATTGGAAAACCCTTCGCCATGTGCGGTAGAGGAAATAAAATGTCAGGGCCAACTTCCAGTGGCTCCCACCTATCAATTCATTTCAAAAGTGAATTTAAATTCAATACCAAATTTAGTCATCACGAGCACATTGACCAATCCAATCTATATGAGGGAAAAGATAATCTGACCTGAATTTAGTGAGGAAGCTATGCAGAAACAGAGCTATTTCAAATCTGGCCAGGTGATATCCTGGACATAGCCTCGCACCTTTCCCAAAAGGCATGAACGACGAATCTTTCGATAGATCCTGTCAATCCACAAAGAAAAATAATTATATAAAAGAATTTGAATTTAAACTGACTTCGTTATATTTTCAGTTTGAAATAATAATAATTTGAATGAGTACAAAGGTAAATTTGTGAGAGCCAGAATCCTACATAACCCTCGTTTTCCCAGCGCCATGGGTCAAACTTCATAGCTTGAGGATAGTACTTCTCATCCAAATGAGTCGCACTCAAAAGAATCACCACCGTCCATCCTTTGGGAATAACAAAATCTGCAGTGAGAGAGGACGTGATAACAGGAGGCATTCGAATTAATATGTTAATATGTTTTTAGGTTTTTATGAAAGAAACGTAAATTTAATGAGTAACCTCATCATGTTTTTGTTTAAAAAATAAAATTTAACATGTAAAATCAGTTCATATTGGAAAAAAGAAAGCCATGGAGAGCACAACCTTTCACTTTAATGTCTTGTTTGGTTTCTCTGAAAGTAATTGAAGCTACGTTAGTTAAGCGAAGAGTTTCTTTTATGACCTGCCATGCCAAAGACATCATGCAAAATAAATCTTATTGATGAAATTAGAAAACTATGGATGAAATTAGATCAGAATTTCATGGATGATTATGTACGCACGCAGTGAGTAAATTTCATGGACTTAAAGTCGTCCATTGTCAGCTTTTCATTGCCTTTGGCCTTCAAGAGAGCGTCATGCTCAGCCTGCACAATTCACGTGTTCATGTTCTTGTTAGACTATCCAATTATCACTATCACTTTTTACAAAGATAAAAACATGACATGAGCAGCTATAGCGAATCTCTCACCCTCAGCTCTTCCAATGCTCGCGGACTGTGAGTGATATACTTGACAGCGAATGACATGATCGTGGAGGAAGTCTCGTAACCGGCAAAGAGCAAAAACAATATCATATCTGCAATTATTTCGTCCGAAAACGTGCCTTCTCTTAAAAGTTTAGCAAGTAGATCATTATAGACCACTTCTGGATGCTGTCTTCTCTCCTTTATGCACTGGTGAACCTTTTTTATTATAGTTTTTCTCGCCTGCAATACCCATTTACATTTTCAATGAACAAACAAACACCAATCCTCTTTATTTTTGAGAAAATAAAGCAATTGAATTTGAGACTAATTACCTTTATACCCTTTGCGAAATCTGTCCCGGGGATATTGAGAGGCAAGCAGAGTAAGGCTTTCACAAAATCGTTAAAAGCCTGATAAATTTCTTGCATCTCTTCTGCAGGAGGTAAGCTCAGCAATTTTCTCCCCATCAAGTTCAAAACAATCTGCGTGAAGCCAATTCCGAATTGAAGGGAAGAGATCAAAACGAAACAAACATAATGATTAAACAGAGAGAGAAGTAATTGCGTTAGCGTGCCTGATGGCAGCTGGGTTGAAGATGAATTTCTCTCTGCGATTCCCATTTCTTCATGCCGGTGAGGAAGACATGTTCTATATCGTCCTGGAAATCCGTGGTGAGGGTGTCATACTTCATCAGATTGGCAGCCATTCCATGGAGCTTCCTTTGAAGTTCTCCGTGGACCTCCAGCAGACCGTATTTGCCAATAAGGTTTCTTGTGGAGTACGGGTATCTTGATTTAAACAGCCTGCCCTCGTTTTGCAGAACGTACTTATTGAACTCTGGATCTACCGACAGAACTGTTTGTGCCGTTCCAAACAAATTACATCTGAAAATCGGCCCGTACCTGCATTACCAAAACATCCATAAAAAAAGCTAAGCCTGAGGTGTGTGCAAGGAGCAACTCGACCCTGTGTAGGCTGTGCCATAACACTTGGGAAGCTTGGACTAGCTCAACACGGCCACTCACATAACATTGCACCATGCCACCAATAACAAAAACTAAAAAGCTAGGAAATCAGCAGGGAAGAAAACTGATTACCTGCGTTCATGATCATCACTGAACCGACGAGGCTGCGGGGAATTGTAATCTCGATAGAAAGTGATGGTCTCGCCGATAATAGGCCATCCGGTGCCTCCAGGCGGCAGTTTGCCTTTCTTGTTTGCACCATCTTTGCCCTTCAACAACAACAAAAACGCCACACTTACACTCACAACAACGAACCCCAGCAAGCATGAATACGAATCCCAACCCGACGGATACATCTCTGGATAGATGAGATAATTTCTAAGTATGTATAAAGTACTCTACTGGCTAGCGTTGATGTTTAACTCCTTTGCCAACCTGCAGTACCGCTACTGTAAAGCAGGACTTCATGCGGATATTTATATACAGAGAAGATGAAGATGCCATGAATATCTGAAAGATTTTCTGGGATGCTTTGGAATTAGGGATAATATTCTGAAATTTGTCTGATAGCTTGGAGGCCGCTTTCATTGAATCCAAAGAGTGCGTGTATCTCATTTTACTTGACTTTTACAGATTGAAATTTGTCAGATAGCTTGGAGGCACCTTTCTTTGGATGAGGCACCTTTCTTTGAATCCAAAGAGTGCGTGTATTTAATTTTTCTTTGACTTTTACAGATTGGAAATTTGACTGATGGGGCGAATTAACGTGCAAGCAACGGCACATTTAAACAAAAGAAAACTGTGGCCGGTCAAGAGTGCGTGGGTTCTAAAAGTGGACAGTTGCAACTTTTCAGAATTTCATTTTTTTTAAAAATTGAATCGACCTGTCTTGTCTTGTCTTGGTTTAGCGTAAAAGCTATTGAAAGTTCAAGCAGGCTGGAATTTAAAAATAAAATAAAATTACTTGTCACCACTGAGCCAAGTTAGTAAGCCTTTTACTTGAAGATCAAGTCCTATGCCCTTGAAATATTTGTATTTTATATATACATATATAATAGTAAAATTAATAAATTATTAAAAGAATATATATAATTATATTATGATCACATAATGTTACTACAACAACTTATAATTTCTGCATATATTGCTTGACAAATTTGAACCTAGATTAAAGAGGAATAGAATTATTGAGCTAATGCCATCTGATAAAGGGATTTTTTTTTTCAATTGATTATATGTGATTGAAAGGGTCCCACCTGTATTATATCATCACCGCATAGTGGTATTACAACAAAGCTTGGATATTAGCAAGATTTGAACCGGTTGATCTAAAGATACTTGATTATAAAAGGCCAATATTTTATTATTTATGAGTTAATTTTTATTAAAGCTTTAATTTTTTAAAGGTAAAAGTAAAGTAGATTTAAACATTCATGAGGTCATAGTTGATATGAGACAAACCTCATGGATGATGAGTTTTTACCAAAGACATATGGTGTACAACTATATTCCTTTAGAATAAGAATCTTGAACTTTCTATTTAGAGTTTTAAAGTCATTACTATTTTTTTTTGAATTTAGTGAAAGACTCCTTGCAGGGCCGTAGGACCGTCTTGATCTGAGAAACCACGATCAAGGAGTTTTACACCATCAAAATCACTTGGAAGTCATGCCCAACCCTGATCGCACCAACATTATCAACTGGATTTTGGGTACTCGATGTGCATTTGGTAGGATGGAGATTCGAACCAAGGACCTCCCTTGGAGGATTGCCCTACCCTCTCCAACTCACCTACATCACTTGAGTAAAATCATTACTATTTTAGAAATAAATATATTTTTCTCATTTCTTAATTAAAATATTTTTTAAACTTTATATTTTTTTACTTAATTATATGAATAAAATGTTTTTTTATTATAATGTTCCATTATTACCATATTATTATAGTATTTCAATGAACCATATAAGAATATTACACAAAATCATATTATTGGTAATTTAAAAAAAATCAAACTTATTTTTAAATGTTGGTAAAAAATTATTGAATCAATAAAACCATACAAGAAACAGAGAATCCCAAAATAATAACCCTTATAAGGGCCAAAAGAAAGAGACCTCCAAAACCATCGAACACCTAATCAAAAGATATCCAGAAAACAACAACCTCAACTAGGCATATCTGCAACAAGCAAATTAGCAAGATGACGAGAACAATTTAATGGGAGATGATCCCATTACCTAACATTCCAATCTTCCTGAAACTCAGAAGCCCATTTTTTCAAGCAATCAACCACACTATTCCATTCCTTGTAAATATGAAAAAAGAAAATAAACTCCTCATGCCAATAAATTTGAATGATTTACCGAGCCATGCCAGCTGCCAATGAACATTAGAAATATTATGAGTCTTCAACAAATTAATAATAATATGAGAGTCCGACTCATAGATTATCTTCCACCATCCTAGAGCATAGTCATTTTCCAAAGCAAAATGAATAGCAAGGACCTCCATATAATTATTAGTTTGCTTCACCTTAAAACGAAAGAAAATAAAAAGAGTTGCACCACTACTATCTCTCCCAACACCACCAATACCTGCATACCCATAATTCCCTTTGGAAGAGCCATTAGTATTAATCTTAAACACCCCCCAAGATGGAGGATATCATTTGCCATCTCTCTGCACTTTTTTATTGAGGCCTCTTCTCCCGATCGATAAAGAAGGATGAGGGTCATTCTCCACTAAACTTACGTCCTACATCATGAAAATATTAGACTGCTCCAAAGGAAGACTGATCTAAAATTTAGAAGAAATAGTTTATTGGATCATACCAATAATCCTCTGCCAAATATTATAAATAGTTAACTTTCTACCTTGAAATATTCTTCGATTTATTTCAAGACAAATTTGCCATATAATACATGAGGGCCCAATACTCCACGCAACTTGAAGAAATAAAGCCTTAACAAGAGGTCTTCTTAAAATTCTCTAGAACTCAACAAGAGAAGATGTATGAGAACAAGACTATTTCCACACCCTCCACCAAACATGCTAAATTTCCCACGCAAACGAACACTGTAAGAGCAAATGCCCTAAAGATTCATCACTATTCTCACAAAGGAAACAAAATGAAAGGCCTTGAAAAATCAAACTTCAATTCCTTCTAGGAACCAAATTTACAACCTTTACATCCTTTAAATGTTATTTTATCCTTTGAAAAAGTAAGATAAAAAATAGGTTTGGAAAAAATCATGTTTTATTTTTTGTCCTTTAGGAAATAGTTCAACTTTTCATTCAAAGAATAACATAAAAAATTTACCGTTTAAAACTTATCTATATATATATATATATATATATATATATATATATATATATATATATATATTTATAATGAGAATGAATAGTATTTAGAAAGATATATTCCACTCAAAAATTTTGAGGTTAATACATAGTAATAAAATTAATGTATTACTTATTAATCTTGGACAACCATGTGAGAGAGAGTGTGAGGCCTCTCGCTATGGGTGAGGGATCCCATTGGGTCTTTCTTGAATCTTCTTGGGGCTAGATGCATCTCAAATACCATCACAAGATCTTCCTGGATCCTCCCCAGAAGGGATTTTCCATCTCATACATGAATGTTGTAGTTTGTTTGGAATATCCTGAAGATTCTTTCCCGATGCTCTTGGTGTTGGTTGGCTCAGCTTGGGAGGTGTCTTGTGGTGCCTTTCCCTGTAGGGATATTTTTGTCTTTCAGGGGGACCTTGTGCTTCATCATTTTTCATAGTGGTGCCTTCCTTATTATTCTCTTGGGCTTTTGAAAGAGGGTTTGGCACCCTGTTTTCTTGATGTTAGTACCTTGAGGATCATTTTTTGTGTTTTTCTTGGCCTTTGATGGGGGCCATGTGTTTAGCATCTACAAATGAGTGACCCTCTTGGCTACTTTTGGTTGGGTTTTTAGTGGTGCTTTTGGGGTCTTTTTGAAGATCCAGTATTCGTTTGCTTCAGGATTTTTTGATGGAACCTATCTTTGTAGTTTGTTTTTGTAGTCTTGGATCGAGACCCTACACTTTCTCATGCAACTATAGTAGATGGTTTCTAAGGATTACTCTCTAAGTGGAATTTGGTGGGGTTGAGCGTTAATCTAATACTGGTGGTTGTTTGATAGGCCATATTTATAGTTTTATTTTAGGTTGTTGGTGGAGGACCTTGTGTGTTCATGCTTGTTGCAAATGTCAGGTTCTTGAAGGCAGTCCTTGTATCTGGTTTTTGAACCTTCTCGTATTATATCTCCTTTGAAGTGAGATCTTGTGGCCTACTGAGATCGCTGGTTATTGTGAATCCATTTTGTAGGCCTTTTTCTATTGCTTGCTGGTTAATTTTTCCCTGGGAGGGAAATCTCTTTTCAAATTTTCAAACCATTAGTGTTGTTTTGCAGATTCAGCCTATTGGCGAAGGTTCCTTTGGGTGGGAAAACCTTTGTTAAATATTTTTGAGCTACAGTTGTATTTTCTATGGATTTGACTGTTGGTAGTGGTTTCCCTAGGTAAGCTTTCCTTGGTGGAGTTGCTCCTCGCAACAGGGAATCCTGTTTCAATTTTGAGTAGGAAGTGCATTTCAAATTGTTTCAAATTGTGTTCTAATTTCAAGCAAGAAGCTCCCATGTCCCAAATATGAATGATTTTCTAGTTGATCTTTAAGAGATCATCTCCCTACTCTAGTTGTTCCTTGGTGGAGTTCTTCCTGATAGGGAATCCTATTCCAATTTCAAGCAGGAAGTGCGTTTCAAATTGTGTTTCATTTTTGAGTAGGAAGCTCTCGTGTTTCAAATTTGAACGTCTTGTAGTTGATGCTTCGGAGATCATCTCCTTGCCTTAGTTGTTCCTTGTTTGTTTCCTAGATTTCATCTTTAGAAGATGGTCTCTTTTGTGTTTTTATTTTGTAAAAGGTTTGGAGATCCTTTCAAAACTCTCTTTCAACCAATCAAAAAAAATTAATGGATTAAAGCTGCAAGCTTAGTGCAAATCCCACTCACTATGAAGGGACTAAGATCCCTTGTCAAAACCTATGTAAACTCTTTGAAAAAATAAAATACAAAAATGAGAATGAATAATATTTGAAAAAATATATTTCACTTGGTAGAAAGTATTATAACCTATATTAAAAGAAGTAAAGGATAAAAATTAAAGGTAAATTAGATTTTAATGTTGCGGCCATAGGCTACATGGGACTCCCTTTATAGCGAATGTTATTTTAACCGATATATAATTATCCAAACATTGGTTATCAAAAAATAGTACAACCTTACTCTCTTAGGATTTGGACCTTCTATTGAAATTTTCAAAGATAAAAAAAATACAATGAAAATTATAAAATTTTAATGTGGAGATTTGGATTCAAAACTTACACGGTATTATTATATTTTTTCTATAATGTGTAGTGTGTTCCAATGTCATGGTAATATAAACATTCATGTAATATAGAAATGGATAGAATTCATTTTAATTAATTATGTGCAACAACAAAATGTAACTTAGAAGCAAAATGTTTTTTAAAGCTCACTCACACGCACTTTTAATGTGAATATTTGGGTTCAGAACTTACAAGCAATATATATAAAATTTTAAAATATTATTATATTAATACCATAATGTATGATTTGCTCAAATATTACGTAGTATAAATATTCATGTAATATAACTGGAACCCATTTTAATTATGTGCAATAACAAAATGTAACTAAGAAGCATAAGATTATCAATTGAATGTTGTTTTAATAAATATATTTTTCTCCAACCATTGGTTATCAAATTGAAGTGTGCAACCTTACCTCTCACAAGACAAAAAATCTCAAAGAAAAAGAGAAAAAAAATCAATGAAAAATATAAACTTCTAACTGGGAAATTTGGGTTCAAAACTTACAAGCAATATATGTAATTGTTAAAATATTATTATATTAATACGATAATACCATGTCATGTGGTTTGCTCAAATACATGGTAATATAAACATTCATGTAGTATTTATGGAATCCATTTTAATTGTGTGTAACAACAAAATGTAACAAAGAAGCATCGTATCAATTTTTTCAACAAGTTAACAAGCTTGTTCATAAACACTCACTTTTAATGTATAGATTTGGGTTCAAAACTTACAAGCAATATCTAGAATTGTTAAAATATTATTATATTAATATTATAAGGTGTGGTATGATTAAATATATTGCAATATTAACAATCATGTAATATGGTTGGAATCTATTTTAGTTTTATACAACATAATGTAACTTATAAGAAGAATTATATATAACAAGTTCATCTACACATGCACACACCCTATCATGGTTTGAATTTAGTTTTTTTTGAAAGAGAGGCTAAAACCCTAACCATTATAGTGTCCCACAATAACATATCAATTTTTTTTATAAGAAACATCCTTTTAATTATACAAATATTCATATTATTTTAAGTTTTTTTTTTTAATTTACATGGTGGCATTGATATTTTTTAATTTACATGGTGGAATCGGTAGCTACCACGAATCCGGGTAGGCTATCCAGCTTTTATAATTTCCATAGTATTCTAAGATGTCCATTCTGAAAACTATCACATAGTTTTTCGTGTAGTTTACCCCTATAACCACCATGCCACAATTATTTTAAACTTTTTACACCACTTAAAGCATCAGGAAAGAGACAAGCGTTCAGTCTGGTGAGGCACGATATTTGAACCTTGGACCTTCTCCCCCTTACAAGTTTGGTCGAACCAATTGGTCTACACCTCGGACCTTATTTTAAATTATTTTTATTTTTAATTTTTACTAAATTTATATTTGGGTGGACTTAAATACAAATAAAAAGTACCCCCAAGGGCTAGGTGGATTGGTAATTGTATGTTTGGCCAAGCACTTATCTCAACATGACCTAAAACCCAACTTATCGCTAATTTTGAATCTCGATAAATATGTAAAGTTGTAATTCCTTGATCTATTGCTAATCTCATGAAGAGGATCAATGCTTTCCATTCTGCCATATTATTTGTTCCTTCACCTAAACCTACCTTGAAAGTGATATTATGATTTTTATTTAAATAAAGTGCTCCATTTGCTCCACACCTACTTGGGTTACCTTGGCAAGCTCCATCAAAGAAGGCCCATGGCTTCATAGGATCCACAATTTGTGTTCCTATATGATTGCTCAGTTTTGGTTTTGGGGATATTTTTAGAGTTTCAAAAATGAATTTAATCTGCATTTGTACTTGAACCACTAGAATTTCCTTACCTTCAAACAACCTAATATTTCTAGCCAACCATAAGCCCCATTCCAACATCAAAGGGACACATCTATACTCCTTTAATTCCTCTTTATTTTAAACACTATTACATGTTATCCAAAAGACTCCTAGTAGGCCACTACCCTTTCCCTTGAATTAAAGGCAACAATGAATTCCACACTTCTCTTGTGAAAGGAAAATGAACCAAAATATGGTCCATTGTTTCTTCTTTCTTTTTGCACATGACACATTGACTTGGGTCCTTGCCAAGACCTCCTTTGAAAATAACCCATGTTAATGCTTTTTTGGCTAAAGCTACCCAGACAAAGATTCTAATTTTTAGAGGAGATTTTACCTTTTACATTCTACTCCACCACCAAATATTTTCCTCATTTTTGTCACCAAATCTTGCCTTATACCCTTCTCTAATTGTATACTACCCATTTGTTGGATTCTTGGACCATATTAGATAATATATTTGCTAATTTAGACTTATATTTATTATTTTCAATTCCTTTGTATAGTCATACCAAATATGTGCATCATTTCCTTCCAGTGTTAGTTCTTTTACTATGAGTCATCATTGTTTCCATAAATTAGTACTCTCTATTGATACTACTTGTGCCCATACCATATTTTCTTGTCTATGGAGATGATATATTATGTTTTGAGAAATTTGATAGTCTCCTTTGATTCATATCCAAGGATCTTTGCATATTCTTACTTCCTTTCCATTATCTAATTTCCAAGCCAAAAAAATTCCAAGTAATAGAAAAGCTCTCAGTATTGCTTTCCAAATAATTGTGGATTTTGAAACTAATTTATTTTGTAGTCTAATCCAATATACAAAGGTCAAGGTACCTAGATATTTACCTCCTCCCTTAATCGATTATCAGTTTTTAATCTCCATAAACTTTTTGCTACTAGCTTTTCCAAAATTATGTATATTCTTGAGGCCCCATCCTCTATCCAACTTTAGTTTAGTTGTTCTATTCCATTCAACTAATGCTATTGCATCCTTCTATTTTTTCCATGACCAATGAAATTAGAAATACTTATTCCTTATTTTCTTTACTATTATGATGGGAATGCAAGCTATAGAGTGCTTCCAGAATATATTTCACCAATGTAACGTGACTCCCCAATGATATACACCTAGTGTACCAAGTGCTAATCCTCTTCCCTATTTTGGTGTATAACTAGATCCAATCCTGGTATCCATAGTCATTAGGTTTCAAAGGGAAGCCTAAATATTTTATCCCTTTATCAAAGTCTACTTGTTTGAAACCAAAAATTCTCATTATTGCTTTTATTTGCCCTAGCTAAAACCTATTAAAGGCTATTTCTATTTTTTTTATAGATTTATTTTCATTCCTATAGCCATACAATATAGGTCCAACACTTATTTATACTTTAAGGATTCCTTAAATGTCTCATTTCCAAAAAGTAAAACATCATCTACAAAGAGCAAATGAGTTACCTTTAAAGAGTTACCATTTTGATACCCTTGATAATTTTTTATCTTTTATGTTCCCTAATCAATCTACTTAAACCTTCTGCTACCAAAATAAAAAGGAGAGGAGAAAGAGGACACCCTTGTCATAGACCTCTAGAATCTTTGACAAATTAGAAGCTAAACCATTGATAAACACAACGAAAGAGGTTGAATTGATACATCCCATCATCCAATTCATAGAGGGAATGCTACATCCAATTTGAATTAGGCTCAACCTAATATAATCATTTTACTTTATCATTTTTTTGTAGATCTAATTTTATTACCATTGCTTGTTGCTTCTTTGTTTTTATTGAATGTAGTCCTTCTTGGGCTACCACTATTGCTTCATGAATCTGTATTTTACTTAAAAACCCAAACTATTCTTCTAAAATATTTTCTAAGAATATCCCTTTAGTTATATATCTTTGAGATGATTTTGTAGAGAATATTACATAAAGAGATAGGTCTATAATCCTTAAAATATTTTGAATTGTTTTTTTTTTTAGAATTAAAGTCTATAAGATGGAGTTTATGGATCCTAGAAATTTTTCCTTAATCCTTGATTCTTCTATCATTTTTAAAAGAACCTCCTATAAAAGTTCATAAAAATCTAAATAAAAATCAATTATCCATCCACTAGACCTAGAATTTTCCATTTTGAAATGATTTGACTACTAATTGAAACTCCTCAGTGATTTGTAAGAACATAGCTTCTTTTTGTTCCTCATTGACCACCTTGGGAAAAATTAGAACTAGTTTTATTGTCTCTCCTATATTTGCTCTGTTTGGATATTTATACAAGTATTTGAAGTAATTTACTACTAATGGTGTCAATTATTGGAATCTTCTCAAAGTGTTTCCATTCTCCTCTTTCATTTTCCAAATTGTATTTGCATATTTCCTTTGTTTTGCATAATTTTGAAAAAAAATATTTTCATCACTTGTTCTAGCCATAAAGCCTCGGTTTTCATTCTCCATTTTGCCTCCTCCCATTCTAAAAATTCACTTTTCTTTTTTCCAGTTCTTTGACTTGCATGATTTTAATTTTTTTAAAAACTTTGTTACCTTTGGTGTTGTAAATTTTATTTAGAGCGGATTCAATTTCAGTAAGTCTTATCTTTGCTTTTTAGTATTTTGCTTTAGACCAATCTAATGTGATTGCTTTTATTCTCTTAAAATTACTAGTAAAATAAAACATGACCATCTCTTCTAAGGTTGGGTGATAATGCCTCCAATTCTATTCTTACTATATTTTGAAATTCTTCACCCCACATCCAAATGGGATTGAATTTAAAAGGTCCTAGTGGTTTATGCTCTTTATTTTCTCTATGTAAAAGGATTAGAGAATGATCTAATCCCCCTCCTTGATCTATCCAAGTTCTCATCTTATTAGAGAAAGTTAAGAATTTTTTTGAAACTAGAAATCTATCCAATATTTTAGATATTCCATGACTTCCAAATCGATTGTTATCCTATGTAGGAGCAATATTTGTTGGTTCTATATCACAAAGTCTAGAACTTTGAATTTTATGAAGGAAAAAATCAACTAGTGGTCCATTTTGACCTGTTCTCCCCATATTTCATTTTTTAGAAGATCTTGGTCAAAAAATTCCTCCCATGAAACCTACCTATATCTATATGGACCATACATATTTACAATAGTTATAGTTTTTCTTAACTCATTGGAGTGGGATTCAAATACTACTTCTACTTTGACAAAGATGTTATCAATCAATTGGCAAGAATCTTTCCATCGAGAGACAATTCCTCGTGATTTTCCATTTGAATATATTCCAATAAACTTCCAACTTGGTGGGAGTGAATTAAGAATAGATGTTACCTTTTCTACCTCTAACATGGTTTCTTTGGTCAAGATAATATTAGGTTTTTAAAGTTTAATAAGTTTTTATAGGGCTATGTTTTTGTGAGGATCCCCTAGTCCTCTAATATCAAAAGATATTATTATCATAGATTACCTAACTGAGGGGGTGATCCTGCTCTAAGTACCCCATAAATAGACCTTTGTTTTACTAGAGATAATTTCCTTCTCAATTCTTTTTTAGGCTATTTTTAGATAGGAAATCCTACCTATCGAGGAACCCTAAGTTTGACTAGCTTCAAAACTCAGCCCCTTTCAAATTTTCACAAAACTCTTATTTGCTTTACCTTTTTTGTGATCTTAAAACACATTTTCCCATAAGAGGAAAAGATTTACATTGAGATGAGGGACTAGAGGGAGAGGAAATATTGCTAATAGAAAAATTTCTTAGTTTAATTCTTTTTATCTATTTATTTTCTCCATGATCTTGGAGAGAGTCTGCCCTCTTCCATCCTAAACTAAATTCTTACTTGATCCCTCTGCCTGTATATCCTCCATTATCTTATTACTTTCCCCTACTGAGGGAGGAACACTCTCTTCTATCCTTCTTCTCTCAAAAATATTCACTTAGATCAACCATTAGAAAAAAATAAAAAAAGATACGTGGGATGAGGAATTACAATGTGCAAGCTCAAACTCATAAGGAATTAAAGGTGTAAAGAAGATGTTGAACCATATTTTAAAATAAAGAATGCAAAAGAAATCAAGTTTAATCTAGGTAAATTATCTTTATATTCCTCAAGTATTAGAAAATCCTCTCCTTGCAATAAAAATAAAATTAGCATACAATCTATTCCTTAAAATTTAACGTTTCAAGAGTAGAATAATAAAGAGAGTATAGAGGATATCCAGGGAAATTTAGGGATTTTAGGATAGCATATGAAAATAAGTATTAAGAGAATGGTTGTTGTACTTTAGGGTTTCCAAGGAAATATAAAGAATAAATTATTTTTTAAGCTATTCCTTATATTTCAAGTTCTTTAGAGCAACATAAACCTAAAGATTGTACTTGTAGTATATAAATTGCATTTATATGTATAAATATATATTAGATATACAAGTATAGAGGTTACCTCTTTTTAATTTAATGTGTTGTTGGAGCATATAATGCTAATACAAGTAAACATTAAATTGGAGCATATGTTACCTCCAAAACAAGGACCAATGAATACAAAACTACCATCAAAACCATCCATCCATCTCAGTTTTTGGGGTTGCAGTCAAGAGAGATACAAGCAACCCAGGAGTGTCGAACGGATTAGCATCCCCTCTCCTCCTCGATTTCTTGCCTCCCAGATCTAAACAAATTTATTTTGGTCAATAAAAAATGGTGTCTGGATTGGTCCCTCCTAAAGCCATCGAACAACACCAATCACAATGCTATCTTCCTATCGGTCTTAAGGTCTGTAACTCAAAATATGCAAGACAATTGGGGTTTGGTGGAGGGACTAAATTGACCCCCATAATGAGGTGGCACCTCAACTCTTTCCGAACTTTTTGGCACTGCCTTAGTATTATTAATGAGTTCTAGCGTCTTCAATTTTGTGTGGCAGGTGTAGTTTTTCATTTTTCCTTTCAACTTTCAATTGTAAATTATGGAAGGAAAAACAACTTTCAACTATGAAAGATAAAGTAAAAGTAGATATTCACAAGAAAAAGTAACCTTCAATTCCGATCGACTAGTCTCCAAATCTCATCATCTTCGAGGTTCCAAATTATTAGAGGTGCACATATTTTAAGTAGTTATTACAGGCCTATTTTTTTCTTTTATTTTCCATTTAACTGGTTATATGGCTTTGAAATGGTTTATTAATAATACATTGTGACCCAATAATGGTGTTACAACAGGTTGGCTGCAATTTTTACCCAAAATTTTATTTTTAGATTGTCTTTCTTTGTTTTCTACTATTCTCTTTATTTTTTTGTTATTTTATTTTATTTTTAATTGGTTATATGGTTTTAAAATGATTAATCCATAGTACATTGTAAACCATAACAATATTACATCTGTAATTTTTAAAGTCCAAAATTTTTAACAACTTATTTTCAAAGTCTAATTTGAAACAATGAACTATAGACTCAAATTCTACATTCTATCAAATTCCAATAGCTTATGCATATATGCTTTTGGTATTTTTTTTCACCATGTATTTCTTTGTTTTTTAGGGTTTTATTTTATTTTATTTATTATAATTGGTTATATGGTTTTGAAATGGTTCATCCATAGTACTTTATAACATTCAACGAATGACTTTTATTTTGCAAGCACTTGCTAAAAAGAAGAGGGCTCATAACAGTGATGACTTATGCATGTGTAGGAAGTCCCTCACAGTGGCTATAACCATATATATATATATGAATTGACATGGTGGAACCCATAGCCACTACGAATCCGAGTAGGGTGTCTGGCTTTTATGGCCACCATAGTATTTTACGTTGTTCGTCCTAGAAACCACCACATAGTTCTTTGCGCATTCCGCCCCTATAATTACCATGCCACAATCATTTTAAACCTTTTACATCATTGAAAACACTAGGAAAATGACAAGCATTCAGTCCAACAAGGCCCGAAAGATTTGAACCTTGGACCTTCGCCCCCCTTACGAAGAATTCCCTTATATATTTACATACACACACCCACTAAGATTTGAACCTAGATCTCTTGAAAGAAAGCCCAAAACCCTTTGAATGTGGGTCTCCCAAAAGAAAGCCCAAAACCCTTTGAATGTGGGTCTCCCTTAAGAGAGCCCAAATCCCTTTGAGAGTGGGTCTCTCATAAGAGAACCAAAAAGCCCTAACCACTATATAAATAAAACAAATAACTTTTTCTAAACCATAGGTATAATTAAATAGTTATCAAAAATACCACTATATCATCATTATAATACAAACTAAACAAGTCTTCATTCTAAATAACATATCAAAAAACATTCTATAAACAAAATATTGAGCTACAATATATTGAGTTACCCTTTTAAATGTCAAATAAAATGAAATTAAAATTTATTAAGGAAAACAGATTTTATTTTACCTTTATTATTTTGTGTAAGGTTGTAAAATGTTGATGTGGAGCACAAGATCAAGAAAGCTGTAACTTTGAAAAAAAGACCAGCACTTTCATTAATTAGTATTTAGTATTTGTTGGTCACGTAGATTGCAAGGGAAAGCTAAAACGCAAACATGGCTATAATTTGTAAGATATATATATTTTACCAAACATGGCTATAAGCCTATAACCATCTATCCTTTCGTGTCATGATCTTGTGCTTCACCGCTACGGGAAAGCAGGGCTTCACGCGGAGATTTATATACTATGAAAATTTATATATAAAGAAGATGAAGAGAAGATGAAGCTGCTATGAAAATTTGAAAGACTCGTTGGGATGCTTTGGGTTCAGCGATAATATTCGGAAATTTGTCTGATAGCTTTGCCTGCAGATTTCTTTGCATCCAAAGAGTGCATTTATTATTACTTCTGCATCCAAATTTACAGCACGAGCTATGGGAAATTTTGACTGATGGAGCGAATTAACTCCTCAAAAAAAAAATTGTGTCTAGTCAAGATTGCGTGGGTTAATAAGAGACTTTTCTAGTTCTATTTTATTTTATTTTATTGTTTATATTATAAATGATTACGTTCGACCCTGGGTTTCTCAAAAATAAGGGCCAACGGTCTTTTGCCACGTGTTCGATTGAATCTTTATTCTTGTTTAAGTGTCCCTATTCAACATGGGGGACACCTTTCTTCTTTGTACCGTCGTAACATGAATTGATTCGCTAGTGTTATAGTAAAGTCACTACTATGGTGCATATTTGTAGAAATGATCTATTTCATATCCAAGAAAGTGCGATGATACCTCTTGTGAGCGTCTAGAATGATACTAACATTCAACAACCAGACGATACCTTATGTGAGCATCTAGAATGACATTAGCATTCAACAACTAAATGTTATAACTAATATATAAAGATACATACTATTTGGTGGAGTCCCCCAATAATTAATGTCGAAACAAACACAAATAAAAAGATAATATATATAAAACCTAACATCAACACAATAACGATGAATTTATCAACATTTATTATGGAAATGGTGAAAGGAATATAAAACACATAAATAGAGGGCATTGAATGAATTGCTTTCCAAATCGGTTTGTAATTTTTGGAAGAAGAAATAATCAATGTCAAAACAAACACAAATAACAAGATAATATATAGAGAACCCGACATCAACACAACAATGATGAATTTATAAGCATTCATTATAGATGTGGTGAAAGGAATTTAGGACATATAAATAGAGGGTATGGAATGAATTGCTTTGCAAACCAGTTTGAAAGTCTTGGAGAAATTTCAATGGATATAGTAAGTATTATGGATTTGAAGATATCTCCTATAAAAGTAATACAAAAATTAATATTTTCTTGGGAATAATTCACACAACTTTGTGGTCGTTATTGTCATAAAATTTAAACAACGTTTGCATGTAAAAATTATTTCTTTGAGCATGTCAAAAGTCCAATCACGATATTTTTTATGAAAATGTAGAAGAGTAGGATGGGGACAAGAATAAAATAATATATGCGTGAGATGAGAGGTCGAGGCAGAGGGGTTTATGTACATTAGACGACGATCTCGATCGGGATCCAATTTTGTGCTTGATCTAGGAGGTGGAGTAGATTTTTTCATCGACAAGTTTGCCAATAAAGGTTTCTTGCGTGATTTCAAGCTAAAGGAAACTAAGGAGATTGAAACATTGAGAGGAAGGGTTTTGCACAAAAGTTCATGCGAGGATTTACTGTCATTAAATCACAAGCAATATGCATTAGGGATTGTTAATCCCTTGTTCAAAGATTCAAAAGATAGCCTCGAACATGACTCTCGTAATTGAATCGAAGTTGCATCGCGTTGGAAATGATAACGGCTCGATTGGTGGCATCTCTACACAGAGCGAGAAAGACAAAGAAAATGGTGTCGAGGTGTTTGAAAATAATGCAAAGATGATTGGATGCCAGACAAGTGGGAGCTCGACAGTTGAAAATATTTTAGAGGGCATTTTTTCAGTCTTCAATGTAGCAGCAATACGAGCCAATAAATGGGTCGATAGCGGGAGTAAAGAGGATGTTAATCATCCTGAAGGAACGCAGGTTAGCGTATATTTCCAAAGGTTTTTCGATCATGATTCAGCCATGCAAGGGTTGACAAAAAGTTTTGTGGAGGTAACGAAAAATGGAGGGCTGAGTAAATAATTGCATGCAAATGCAAATTTATACAACGAAGATTTGTTGAAGGATGAGGCTTTCATATTAGATAGAATGGACTCCATGTTGGAATATTTAGGTGATGATGAGTTTACTTTTATGGCAAATGAACATGAAGAGTATTTAGTAGCAAGTAATAACCTCTTGAGAAATGGAGTTATTCTATTTTCTCTTCATAAAATACCCTCGAAAGTTGATTTTCAAAAATGGGTGCAACTGAATTGGGAGGCTAAAGGATTTCATGTGCAATCCTACTGGGGTTTGGGAGGATGCTATATTTCTATTCTTTTTTGTTCTTCGAAAGCTGCCAAATTTGTGTTGCAATTCGGGACATGGTCTATTGTGGGTTCGATTACGTTTGCTCAATCATGGTGGCCGAATGTTGATCCTAAAGATGTTTTGTAGGCTAGATATCCTCTCTAGATCGAATTTGTTGCCATGAAATCAGAATTTCAAGGTATGATTCGTTCCAAGGCTCAAAGATTTGGACAGATTTGTATTGAACCCTCTTCAGGTATGTCTCTTCGACTTAGCCCAAGGGTGTGTGTAGAAGTTGACCTGCAAAGGAATTTGTTGAAATATTTGAAAATTATCACCTAGGAAGGGGTAATCTCGTAGGAGGTTTGTTATTTAAATTTACCTAATACCTACTTTTTTGTCAGTCTTAGGATCACTTAATTTGTGACTATCCTTTGAGAAAACTTTGGAAGGCTAAAAATGAGAAAGCTGTTGCAAGACCTGACTCTTCTATAGTCGATGGGAAGGTTCAGCCTAGCAAGGATACTAATGAGGAGACTCAAGAAATGGAGATGGTTGCAGGGAACCAAGAAACGAGTAACAAAGAAGAAACTAGTTGGAAGTTTGTTAAGAAGAGGTAAGAGGTAAAGGATTCACTAGATAGGCCCTCTAAATTTAAGGAGGTCTCCTCTTCCTCTAGGGGGATATCCAAAGAGGTTAATATTGGCTCCAAGGATACTCCTCGGGCTAACAAAATATAATTTATTGGTAGGAACCTCAATGAAGACATGGAGGCTACATAGGGTAGAAAGAATGGTAGAAGCTCAGCTTTAGAAAGAAGTAGGTCTCCAGTTGATAGGTCTACGCATGTTAGAAATCATTTTGAAGCCCTTAATATTGAGGTTTCTCAATGAAAGTGGACTTTAGTTCGTGGAATATTAAGGGAATGTCTATTCCTACTAGGAGAAGTTTGGTTAGTAATTTTTTGAGTTCTGTTAGTGTTGATGTAGTTTTTCTTGAGGAGGTTAAGGTGGATGGCTTTGTTCTCAATAACTATATGGATAATAGTTTATCTTGGGCCTGGTGGTATTCTTCTCATGATAGAGGTTCTAGGGGGTGGTACTTGCTATAAGGTCTTGATAGCTACATTGTTGATTGATCGGGAGGAGGACCCATTTGGTAGGATTATTTGGGCTACTTTCACGATTGTTGGCCAGGTAATTGGTATTTATTTTTTTTATGCTTCTAATTCTTCTAGTGGGAGGACTACCTTGTGGGATTTGATGCAGATAAACTTGCCTGATGCTAATTGGATCATAGAGAGAGATTTTAATATGGTGGAATGGGATGGAGATCGTGAAGGGGGGCAAGATGGTTGTATTGTAGGTGCTGAGAAGGACTCTTGGTACAGCTTGAAGGCTTCTTTACAAATATTTGATGCTAATTTTAGGCAAAAGTCTCTAAAATTTAGAGGATGGTTCTCTTGGTCTAACAAAATAAGAGGGGGAGACAAAATCATGGCTCATTTGGATAGGATTTATGTGGACAAAAATGTGTTTACATGTATTGGTCGAGGGAGCAGAGTTTTTTTGTGTGGATATTTTGACCTTCGATTTTGATCATTTCCCTATTAGTTCTTCTATTTTCTTTGGTGGAGTTGTTGTGGTGGATAATAAACTCCCCTTCAAGCTTAATGTTTCTCATCTAGATTCTAAATCCTACAGGGACCTAATTCATTGTGTTTGGAATTTGGAGTCATGCTCGGTTGGCTCTGGCTGGATTGGTTGGTGTGAAGAGACTATCAAGTACATTGTCAAATATTTGAGGGGCTAGGGTAGATTGGTTGCTAGGAGGAGTAAAGGAAGATTACAATAGCTTAGGAAGGACATAAAGGTAGCCAGAAGAGACCTTGAAGGTGATTCTTTTAATGTTCATTTTCAGGAGAAAACAACTAAGTGTGAACATGAAATTAGGTGCTATGATGATTACGTTAGCATAGGTGCCCATATTAGAAGTAGGATTCATTGCCTTTAGCAAGGAGATGCACCCTCTCAGTTTTTCTTAAGTCACATTAAAAATAAAATAGTTTTTGAGAGAATCACTTCTCTTCACATTGCTGATGATATATTGGTGGATAATGATGATAGTATCCTAGCCACTGTTGAAGATCATTTGTGTAAGATATTTTTCATTTATCCTTTAAGTCCTGAGGTATTGGAGGCTAGAGAAACGTTTAAGAAGTGTGTTCCTAAGAAGGTATATAGTCATGAAAATGACCATCTAGCTGATATATTTTCAAAGGATGAATTGTTTGAAAAACTTAAGAAAATGAAGGATGACAAATCTGCGGGCCTTGATGGCATTCCTGTTGAATTCTATAAAGTTTTTTGGGATACTGTGGGTAATGACTATACTAAGATGATTCAAAAAGTGTTTGAGAAAGGCTCATTTTTTGATATGCTTAATCAAGGTCTAATTAAGATTATCCTGAAGTTTAACAAGAAAGATACTATGGGGATATGGAGACCTATCACTCTTTTAAATATTTACTATAAGATTGTGGTTAAGGTGTTGGCTCTTCACTTTAGAGATGTTGCTGCTAGGATTGTGAGACAGGAGCAAACAAATTTTATCAAGGGCAGGTTCATTCTTGATACGGTCCTTACTGCTTGGGAGACTTTGGAATGGGCACAAGAAAGTGGGTAGAAAGCCATTATGCTTAAGATTCACTTTTTCAAAGCCTATGATCGGGTGTATTGGTCATTTATTTTTAGTATGATGGAATGGCTTGGATTCAGCAAACAAGTAGTGGATAAAATAAGGTCTTATTCACCTATGCCTCTGCTCAAGTTCTAGTTAACGGTAAGCTCACTAATAAAATAAGTCTTTTCAAGTCAATTAGACAAGGGTTCCCTCTTGCTCCCATTCTATTTGTTATCACTACTAATGCTCTCATTTATATGTTGGAATCGAAGAGAGGTGTGATTTTAATCAAAGGGATTAATACTCCTGGAGGTCTTATTATGAATAATCATTTTGCGGATGATTCCTTTCTTTCTATTCAGTTGGATGCCTTGTCACTAAAGAATGTCAAAGGTTGCTTGGAGTAGTTTTGCAAAGCCTCTAGAGCCATCATTAGTGAAGAAAAATTGGACTATTGGCTTATTGGTAGTGACACTCTTCCATATAATTTCTCTCCTAGTTGGAAGCGGGTGAAGGATGGCGAAATTGTTAGATACCTTGGAATCCCATTTGGAAAAGCCTTTTATTTGAAGGGCATGTGGGATTGGTGTATTGAGAGATTTGCAAAGAAAATTCAATTTTGGAAAAATAAACCCATATCTTTTGTTGGTAGAATAATTATTTTTGGAAAAATATTGCAAGCTTGTAATATTTATTATTCTTCGTGTTGGCTGCCCAATGCTTCTCAGTTTGGAATATTGGAAAGACTTATAATATTTTTTCTTTGGTCTAATTTCAATGGCTCTAAGAGAATGCCCTCTATTTCTTGGAACTATTGCATTATTCCTAAGGATGAAGGTGGTATAGATCTTTTGGACATTCAGATGCAGGGTAAGGTTTTGGCAACCAAATGGGGTGTCAGAGAATTGGAAGGTGATAATCCTTGGCAAAGGCTCTTGAGATATAGAATTCAAAACTGTCTTCAGGTTGATGGTGTTAAGGGAGATTTTTCATATTGAGGATATTGTGGGTCATCTCGTTCAATTTAAAATATAGGGTTGTATCCTTATTAAGAGGATCTGGAAGGTATGGAAGATGGTCGACTCTATAGTTTATTGGGCCTATATGGAAGAGCGTAGATGTTGGGTGCTTCCATATAGGTCTATTTGGATATTGAAAGACAATGGGGTGTATACCTCGAACCTTCCTCATCTTATATGCAAGAGGTTGGTTAAGAGGGGAATTAAAAAATGGGTAGATTTTTGGGATTTAGGAGTCATTGATTGGATTAATTGGGAGGATCTTTGCAATAATTTTAAGTTGAAAGCTTCTGATAGGGATGCTAGTGTTCAAATTCATTCTCTTCTTTCCTCTGAACAGTAGTATAAGTTAAATGGTGGTTTGCCTAGCCCTATATGGAGTGGCTAGAGGTGGAACTTTTAGGGGAGCATCATTTATTACAAATCCACTAAGATTTACAAATATCTATTGCCTAAGACTTCTTTGTATATCCTGTTAAATAGATGTTGGGATATTGTCTATCTAGAGAAGTGGAAGAAGAGGCTAAAGCAAGTTTGGAAATTCAGATTATCTGCTTAGCTCAAGGTTTTTCTTTGGCTACTTATTTTTCAAGGTATCCATTGCAAGGTAAGGTTGGTAAGGTGGATGAATATATCAGACCTCTACAGTAGTTGTGGTAGAAAAGAAACTGTTAAAAATATCTTTTGGGATTGTATTGTAGAAAGGAATGTTTGGAAAATATTGAAGTGGACCTATTATCCTATCCTGGGTGATAGGTGGAGTTGGAAATTGGTTCTTTTGGGAGATGCCTTTGGCTGCCCTTAGCATCTTAGGGGGGTGTGGAATACTATTAGAGCAACGAATTTCTATGTTATTTGGAATACGAGATGCAATTTAGTTTTTTGAGATGAAGCTATTCCTGCTTCTACGATTGTGTCCAATGTTTTTGATGATATTCAGCTCCACTGTAAAGCCTTTAAGAGGATTATAATCAAAGATATCAAAGACCGCTCTACTCAGGACATGTCATATGGTTGGATTTCCTTGAGAAGATTTTTGTAATCTGTTGTGATGTCTTGTATTTTGATTTTTTTGTATTAATATAAGCAATATTAAAAAAAAAAAAATTCTTTGATGCTAGAAGTGATGTGGATGTTTTGTACCTCTCTTGACTGGTTTCTTCCCCTTTTGATTTGAAAAATAACTTTATCTTCATCTTGTCATGTATGAGAGGCATCTTTTTTTTGAAGTAGATTCACCAACATTTCAAATGTTGGTGTTCACTCAACGATATTCAAAGTTGTCACAAACACATTATATTATGAATGGAGAGATCTTAAAATAATGGGAACAAGCATGTCATTAGACATTTTTCTCTCAAAGCTTGTAGTGATGCACATAGATTTGTAACTCCTCTCAAGAATGACTTAAGTTTTTCTCTATTCTAAATTTTTAAGCAATGACTTTGGCATAAAGGAACAATATTTGGTTCTTTTTATTTACCTCAAAAACTATTTTGAGCTTGTCCCATGTGTCTTTCGCTAATGGTCGAGTCACAAATGTGTGGTTGTACTTTATTAGCAACACCAAACATGATGATCAACTAAACATTTTTATTTGCTTTGTAAAATTCTATCTATTCTTTATCATATATGTTAGGATGGGTAATGGATCCATCTACAACTTCTCACACTTCCTCAAGCTCAAGTTGAGTGTTGAAACTAGTTTTCCAAGTAGAATAAGTATTCCCTTGGAATAGCTGGAAATTAGGCAATAGGAACATTGGTACACCACTAGCCATGTTAAACATCACAAAACTATATAAGGTTATACTTGTTAATTGATTAATGCCTTGAAATATGAGAAATAATTAGTGTATCATCAGGGAAAATAAAGGTAGAGGGGATTCTTCCAACAAAAATCTCCAAGGAATATTCTTAGAATAATTTGATGCTTTACACTATTATATGAATCCCCTTCTTATTCACTTTCATCCAATAACAATAAGGAAATAAAAAATATGGGCTTCAATGAGACCTCCCATGATTCATGTGGGATAATTAGAAAGAGTTGTTTTAATAGCCATTGATGGTTAGGGCTAGAGGTATGAGTGCATTGTGTACCTTGCATGAAAAATTTGTGATATTCAAAGATTATAGAATGGTTCACATGCCCACCTATAATTTTTTGCATTGCTACAAAGATCCAAAATCAATGCCCTAATACCACTTGTAATGAAGCAACTAGAATTACAAAATTAACAATGACAATTCAATAATGCACAAAAGTAATCATTTATTGGAATAGTAAATCATATTCAATGTTAAAAAATAAAAAATGTAGCCGGCTAGGGTTTCCTTGGTTGTTTTTTCGGACTGGTGCTTCCCAGGGATCCCTGTTTGGTTGGGGATCCCTTCCCTTTTTCCCTCAGGCTTCCCCCTGGGGTTTTTTGCAGGTTATTCACGTGGATCTGGTCCCCTGTGTTTCTCGGTGCGGTGGAGGTGACGGTTTAGGGTTTGGATAGCTTCCCCCTTTTTTCTTGTGAATCCTCGGCAGGCTCTGTGCTTGGACGGGATTCTTGGTCCCTGCTACTGGGATCCTCTTCTGTTTTCCCGGGGTGGGTTCCTTGTGGTGCAACTCTCTGGTCACTTCCTGATGGGTTGGATCCTCTTTGTGCTGGTTGTCGGCTTCCTGCAGGATGGCTCTCGCTGAACGAAATGTTTTCCTGGTGGGCGGCTGGTTTCTCCACAGGGCGGGATCTGCCAAATCCATCGGTTTTCCCGCGAGGCGGGATCCTTTCTTTTTTGCTGGTTTCTCGGATGGTGGGATTTCCCTGTTGCTTCCCGCTAGGAGGGACTGTTTGTGGTGGTTTTGACTGCTTCCCACGAGGCGGGATTTTATTGTAACAGTTTTTCTTTGCTTCCTGTTGGGTGGGATCTTCTCGATGGTGGTTTTTGGCTACTCCCCGTTGGGCGGGATCTCCAAAACTACTTTCTTTCTTATTTTTTTTTTTCCCGCTGAGAGGGATTGTTTCATGCTTACTGTTACCGCTAGGCGGGATTTTTGTTTTGGTGTTCAGTTTCAAGGGATTGATGCCCTAGGCCCATTGCTTATGTAATCAGGTTTTGGGATCCTTGTTAAAACCCGTTGTAAATACAAACACTACTTACCAAAAAAAAAAAAAAAAAAAATGTAAGTAACAAAATTCTAGATTCCAAATCAATACAAATCCCATCCACTTAGAGAGAATTTTCATAGCCACTTGTAGAGGATAAAGTCTCATATATACAATGAAGGTGACTAAGATTCAAGAATGAGATATGATACCAACTACAACATATCACATCCTTTTTATAGACTAAATATATAATAACACTAAACCTATTGCTCAATGACCGACTACCTTATCATAGGGTCCAAGCTAACAAAAATAAATATAATCAGTGTGGTTACATTGGAGTCATTACAAATGAGAGGATATATAGCTTTTGTACATCATGGGTAATTGAGATAGATAAACATTTTATTTTAGAATGTGAGACATATAGTGTGAAAGCATGAGATTCCGGAAATAAAAGAAACACTAATTGTTGCAATGTAAACTAACTAGCTTGATGCATGAAATAACACGGATATAATCAAATCAAAAGCAGGAGCACAACCCTTTTTATTAATGTGATTCCAACTCGGTTACAATACATCTCCTCCCTTTTTAAGGGCTAGGAGAGTTAGCATGTTTCCATTACAAAAAGTGAATAGTGATCTTCTTTCCGCATGCCCACATTTGAAACGGGCGGGCCAAAGTGTTGCCGCCGCTTACGATGATGAATCCTTGCTTGTTGCTGCTTCTCCTACAATCAAAGAAACAATGAAAGCGTTAGTAGCACCTGCAACAAGAGGATAGAACGTTTGTCTTTAGAAAGCAATGAGAAATGCATGCAAAAGACCCAAAAACATCACCAAAATGCTACTGCCAGCAAAACAGTCGATGGATCTGCTTGCTGTTGCCTGCAAGTTAGTAAAGAAGCAAAGATCGACAAAGACATGACAATATTCGATAAGCAGCTCCAGACGTAAAGCGTAATGCAAGATACATTCGAACATACAGCGTAGAACTTATTTAAACAACATACAACATGATGTAAAATAAACACGTGATAACAAAATAATCTAAAATGAAACTAAGAGCGTGCGGGGCGCCCGAGCGGGCCGCCCATCGTGGGAATTTGATTTCGGTGCCAATCCACTAGGGAAGGGCCCAAAATCTCAGAGAATGAATTGTCGACGAATTGATGGTTTACTGTGGTCCAATGTCGGGTTCTAAGGTCCAGATTCACCTTTCTAAAAGCCACTCACTAACCTCTCTTGCGAAAGAGATTAAGAGTGTAGAAGAAATGAATCGAAAAGGAATGCAATCGGGTGTTTGGTTTTGGCAGCACTTCGTTGCTTCGAAATGTCTGTCCACTTCTTTTTTTTTGGGCGAGAAAGTCCGCCATTTTATAGACCCATGGGGTCTCTTTGGAGGGGCACGCAGGGATGCCACGTGGCGGCCATGCCTTCCCAAGAGGGAGGAGACTCCTCCTTGACTTGGGCTTACATGACTGCCCTTGTGACAGTCCGCTAACGACCAATCTGCCCACCTACGCATGCATGCACAGCAGGCGGCAATAACTGACTGTCCTCGGCTGCCACTTGTTTAACGTCCGCTTTAATGGTTTTAATGTTTGCTTTTAAATGTTTTAATGTTTGCCTTTGAATGCTTGAATTCCGCCTTTGATTGGTTGAATTTCTGCCCAGGCGCAAATGCCGAAGTGTCACGATATCATGACGTCGCGATATCGCGACACTTCGGCCAAGGCTTTTGGGCGAAGTGTCGCGATATCGCGACACTTCGGCCAAGGCTTTGCCTTGGGCGCCGAAGTGTCGCGATATCGCGACGTCGCGATATCGCGACACTTCGGCCAAGGCTTTGCCTTGGGCACCGAAGTGTCGCGATATCGCGACACTTCGGCCAAGGCTTTGCCTTGGGGGAGTGTCGTGATATCACGACGTCGCGATATCGTGACACTTCGGCCAAGGCTTTGCTTTGGGATTCGTGATATCGCGACGTCGCGATATCGCAACACTTCGGCCAAGGCTTGCTTTAAGGCTTTCTTTTGATTAAGGCTTGCTTTTGATTAAGGCTTGTTAAAACGACCAGCTTCTGCTTTGTTTACTTTTCGACCTTCTAAACTGCTGTGTAAGTGGCTAGGACCACTGTTTGACCTCTGAGGGCTGCCCTGAAAGCTGTGTGTGTCAATGCGATCAGTGTTTGTAGTCACATAATCGGATTGGTGCTGTTTTGGTGTCTACAGATGCCCCTTTTTGGGAAGCGCTACGGGTGACACAGTGTTGAGCAAAAATAGATAACCAAAGCACTAATGATTAGGGTTTCTTGGTAACCTAACCAACTTTTGATGCCCCAAGTATGGAAAGGGCATGCATTCTTGAATCCTTGCTTCTAACGAGCTAAGGAATTTGATTTCAAGTGTTAACCTATTTTGGTGAGGTGTGACTTGAGCTTGGACATTGATCAGTCATGATTAGGCAAAGGGCGTAACCTTTTGTCCATAGGGGAACCTTGTGTTCATGCTTCGGGAATGCCAAGTGTTTGATCAATTTGATTGCTACTTGTTTACTGCCCCAAGCAGGAGCGTGATTGTCTTTGTCAATGATTCTTTGAATGCATGTCATTGCTTTGATTGGGTGTGTGCTTGTTGATTGGTGACTAAGTGTGACTACCCCCTCAAGCGACGAATCGATGAGGGAATGACCTTCATGAGAAAAGCGACGAGTCGCTTGACCCAAGATGACTTGTGCAAGGGTGCCTTTAGATGTTTTACCATTAAGCATGTGCAATTTCTTGACATTTGGACCTATTTTTGGTGGGTGTTAACCCTTTTGGTGATGCCATAATGGGGTGAAATCGTCAAAAACCCGTCTTCCCGTGGAGCGGTCCGGCTATGGTAGCCTTCTTGGGGAAGTAGGAGAGTGACAATTTGAGCCCCGACATCGATTTTCTATGCCAAGAGGTTAAGTGCAAGAGCACTTGTGTCCGGCAATGCTTATTGCTATGTTTTTGTGTTGCATTTTTGTGATGTTTTTGTTGTTTTGATTTTCTTGCTTTGTGTATATGTCATGATTTTATGTTATGCACAATGATTGATGTTGATGGATGCATGCTACTTTATATTGATGTATGCATATGGTATGATAAATGCGATTGTTGTATGTTGATTTATTTTGATGGATGCATATGTTGTGATGAATGCAAATGTTTTTGATTTATATGTGATATGCAGAAATGAAATGGATGGATAGAATTTGTGATGTTTGGCTATGGCACCATAGACTGTTTAGGACTTTGTGATTTTGTTTTTATGCGATTGTTGTAGTGGATGACTTTGTATGTATACATGTGGTTTTTCTTTTTTTTTGTATTTTCTGATGGTATTGTAAGGATGAAAAGTAGTGCAGTTGGTTTAGAAATGTAGCTAAGGTTTTCTGAGACTCAGACGGTTTTAACTCACTAGCCATGACTGTACTTTATCTTACAAGACTTTTGAACAAGGTATGAATCGGACTTGTTTTTGACCAAGCTATTTCACATCCCCGTGTGTGCAATTGAGTTCATTTATGTGGTATTTGTCAGGATACCGCCAAGTGCCAGATGGGCTTTCAACCGAACTTGTACTGAGGATCACCTAATTAGCTCCACTAACTCCTTTGTTGTATTTAGTTAGATTAATCTGCGGTGTTATCCAGGATACCATAAGCTAGCTCATCCTTATGCAAACATTGGTCTGCACACACGCAAAGCGAATGTGATAGACATATCATCATGCGGGTAGGATACCACCATTGCCAGATAGGCTATCAACCAAACCTGTAATGAGGATCACCTAGATGGTTTTCGAATGCTGAGAATTCCAGGGATTCAAGTTCAGGATATTTGTTGGCTGAATGATTTAGAAAGTTGCTCGTCTATATAGTGATGAAAATCACTATTTATTTTCTATTAATTCTTTTTGAGCAAGGATTTTGAATAGTAGTGATAACCATTGTTATTTGATTTTGTATTTTGAGTATTGTGAGTTTGGGCTTGTGAGTGGCCTTGATCCTTGTGGACTTGGGGACGACTACGCATCCTTTGTAGGGACGTGTAGTACGAATCCTTATGACATTGGGAACCAAGGGGGTGATGGAGATTATGGAGTAAGGGCATTGATCTTTTAGGCCTTGGGGATGACTACCCATCTTGGTTAGGGGCGGATAGTACGAATCCTTACAACTTGGAGACCAAAGGTGAATGGAAAGTGTTAGGATGATGATTTGTTGGAATTTTGTTTGTGAATGGTGTTGATCCCTTTAGGTCTTGGGGATGACTACCCATCCTTGGTAGGGACGTGTAGTACAAATCCTTACAACTTTGGGAACCAACTATGATTGGGATTTGGTAGTGGTAAAAACCACTGTTTTATGGAGGTGAATGGATAGGAAAGAGCTCGTCCTTTTGTCAATTCTCAGCATTCTAGAACCATTCGCACGGGGGGATGAGCAAGATAACCATTTCGCTTATGGTGACCTGGATTACTGTGCAGGTTTCATCTTTCGTTCACACAACTTGGGAATTTTTATGTGTTTTAATTTGTGTTGGGATGTTACGTAACAAGGCGTATTTCAAGTGTAACTCTACCTTCGTAAAATCTGTCTGACTCGGTACATTACGTAGCTAAAGAGCAAAATGATGACTGAATCATGAAAACTCTTGATACATTAGAAGACCACTGACTCTAGTGTGGTAAAAAGCAATGCATGGTGTTTTTGTTGTTTTTGTAAAATGGAACAGTGTGGAACAAGATGGACTAGCAGAGCAATTACAGCCTATGGTGCCTTTGACCTATACGACCACAAATATGCAATGTATGGATGCAATGCTTTAATGCAGCTATGTATTTTTGTATTTTTGATGGATTGATTTTTGTGAATATGAAGATGAGGTGCGAGAAGAGCTCTCTATTGATGAATTTGAGTATGCCTAGAAATGAGATGCAAAAAATTTTGTTTTGTTGTTTTTTGATGATTTTTTTGAATTTTAACTTTTCTTATTTTTGACCAAGCGATTGTGGAAATCCTTGGAGCATTTTGGGATTGACCAAGCGATTTTAGGGATCCTTGGAGCATTTTTGGGATTTGACCAAGCGGTTATAGAATCCTTGGAGCATTTTTGGGATTTGACCAAGCGATTTTATGGATCCTTGGAGCATTTTTGGGATTTGACCAAGCGATTATAGGATCCTTGGAGCATTTTTGGGATTTGACCAAGCGATTTTATGGATCCTTGGAGCATTTTTGGGATTGACCAAGCGATTTTATGGATCCTTGGAGCATTTTTGGGATATGGCTCTCTTAGATATGAAATGGTCGCAAATGACTGATATTCAAGGGTTCTGTTTCCTTGATACCATCAAGAGAAGCTAGCCGGTATGTCCCGGGTCCTATTTTGCTATCAATGACATATGGACCTAACCAATTTGCCACAAATTTGTCCCTTAGGTGGGATGGCAAACTGGAGTTCTGTTGGTTTTCCTTCAAAACCAAATCACCAACCCGAAAGTCCCTCAGGTGAACTTTCATGTTGTAAGCTTTCTTAAGTCGCTCTTGATAAATACGTAAATGCTCGAGAGCATTAACGCGTCGTTCATCAAGCAACGTAAGCTGGTCTAGCCGGGTCTGCCATGCAGTGTCATCATCGATGAACTCCTGCATTGATATGCGTAGGGAAGGAATCTCCAACTCTAGAGGCATGACCGCCTCGGAGCCATACACGAGCGAAAATGGAGTGGCACCAGTGGGTGTCCGGATGCTAGTGCGATAGGCCCATAGGGCAAGTGGGATTTGAATGTGCCAATCCTTATGACTGTCTACGATGGTCTTTTTAAGGATGGAAACTAGCATTTTATTTGACACTTCTGCTTGCCCATTTGCCTACGGATAATAGGGTGTCGAAAAGTTGTGTTGAATCTTGTACTTTGTGGTCAAAGCACGCACGTCTTTGTTCTTGAAAGGCGTCCCATTATCCGAGACTATTTTGGATGGAATACCAAAATGACATATGATGTTATGCAAAATGAACTCCACGATGCGGGGTCCTGTCGTAGAGGTAAGCGGAATTGCTTCCACCCACTTGGTAAAATACTCTGTGGTCATTATGATAAATGTGTGATGGCCTAACGACGTAGGGGAGATCTTTCCAATTAGATCGAAGCCCCACTACGAGAACGGCCAAGCAGACTGGATTGTCTGCAAGGCCTGGGAAGGTACATGCATCAAATTGGCATGATGTTGACACTTCACGCACTTCTTGACATATGTGCAACAATATCGCTCTAAAGATGGCCAATAATAGCCCATGCGAAGAATGCGCTTTGCGATGGCCATACCACTAAAGTGGCCACCACATGTACCATCGTGCGCTTGGGCGACTGCCCAAGTGGACTCTTGTTGGTCCAAGCAACGAAGGAGGATTCCTTCATAGCTGCGATGATACAAAATGTCTCCTATCAAGACATACTTAGCCGCTTTCTACTTGAGTGCTCATTTTGTGGCATGAGTCAATCCAAGCGGGAGATTACCTAACTTGAGGTAGTCTCTAATGGGTAAATACCAGTCCTGTTGATCAGAAACCTCGACGGTATGAACAACCAATCCCTCTTGAAGTTCATCCCTAGCAAATGCTGAATGGGATAGAACTTGTAAGAATAGCGTTGTGTTGCTATTAATGGGAGTAGGGGAGAACAAGGACCCCCAGTTGGCGCGTTTCAAATGATCATGGATTCGAGAGAACTTATCCGAGGATGGTTCAATCTGGATCATGTGGATTCCTGGCGTCAAGTCTGAGCTTGCACGCTCCATCACGGATTGCGATAAGGTTTTGACTTGAATGGTTGTCATATCACCGGAAAGGTCTTGTGGAATTAGTGACCCCAAGGAGGCCATTGTGTCCGCAAAATGATTCGATGATCGAGGGAGTGCCTCGATGTCATACCACTCAAGTTTTGCCAGGAATTTGTCCACAAGGGCTTTATAAGCCTACAGAACCGGGCATTTGCATTGATATACCCCTTTGACTTGATTGACTATTAACAGTGAATCACCAAAGATATTCAGTCGTTTGATGTTCATGGCGATTGTTGTCTGAAGACCTAGGAGCAAGGCTTCATACTCTACATTATTGTTGGTGCACGAGAAGTTTAATTTAAATGACAGGGGCATTGGAGCACCCTGCGGTGTGAAGAATACAATTCCTATGCCACCACCTTGCTCACATTTAGAACCATCGAAGAATAGGGTTATGTCGGCTTGTGACTCAGGCTCATCAAAATTTGGCGATTCTGAGACATGGAAGACCCCATCATCGGGTAGTTCTATGACTAGAGGCTGATCATCTTCAAGAGGAGCCTCTGCTAGTTGATCGGCTATGACTTGTCCTTTGATAGATTTTTGTCCAATAAACTCAATGTCAAATTCCGTCAACAACATGATCCATTTCGCCGTGCGACTACTATGATAAGTATGACTCATCATGTATCGCAATGGATTCTCCTTAGACACAACATACATAGTGTTGCTCAGCATGTAGTGGCGTAGCTTTTTGGTAGCAAACACCACTGCCAAGAAGAGTTTCTCAACATATGCATAGTTAAGTTCATAACTGACCAGGGTGCGGCTAAGATAGTAAGTAGCCTATTCCTTGTGAAGTTCATTCTTCTGGGCTAACATGGCGCCCAATGCCACCTCAGTAGCTGAGATGTATAAGTAGAATGGCACTCCTAGTCTAGGTGGTGCCAATACTGGCGGTGAAGCCAGGTATTGTTTGATTTCATCAAAGGCTGACTGGCACTCGTCATCCCAGTGAAATGTAACCCCTTTGTGCAATAATTTGTTCATGGGTCGGCACTTGTCAGATAATTGTGCTATAAAGCGTTTAATCGACACGACCTTTCCCTGTAGACTTCTGAGCTGCTTGATGGTAGTTGGGGGAACCATTTCAAGGATTGCCTTGACTTTCTTTGGGTCCACCTCGATTCCTCGCTTTGAGACTATGAAACCCAAGAGTTTTCCAGATGTGACGCCAAATACGCACTTCTTGGGGTTTAGTCTAACTTTATGCTCCATGAGGCGATCGAGGATCTTGCTTAAGTCATCGATATGATTTGAGCGCAAAAGAGACTTGGCTAACAAATCATCCATGTAATCTTCCAAATTTTTGTGCATGTAATCATGGAAGATATATGTCATGGCACGTTGGTAGGTGGCGCCAGCATTTTTAAGGCCAAAAGGCATGACCTTATAACAAAATGTCCCCCAAGGCATTATGAATGCCGTTTTTAGTTGGTCTTCAGGATTGATACGAATCTGATTGTATCCTGAGAAACCATCCATGAGGGAGAGCATTTCGTGACCTGTTGTAGCGTCTACCAACACGTCAATGCTTAGCAAGGGTAAATCATCCTTAGGACTCACTTTTTTTAGATCTCAAAAATCGATGCATATGCGAATCCTCCCGTCGGGCTTCTTGACAAGAACCATGTTGGACAGCCATGGCGGATAATCCATGCAGATGACAAACTGTGCATCCAATAGCTTTTGCAATTTGTCTTTGACCATCAAGGCCACTGTTGGGTGCATCTTACGTAGTTTTTGCTTTACGGGCTTGATTGTCGGATCAAGCGTTAAATTATGCGTGACTAGCTACGGGTCTAGTCCTGGCATATCCTTGTACGACCATGCAAAAACCTCCTTCTTCTCTTTGAGAAGGGCAATGTAGTCGGCTTGCTCTTTAAGGGAAAGACTTACCCCCAGCTTGAGAATCTGTGGATTCATTGGATCTATGTCAATATCTACATCAGTCATCTCCTCGACTGACATGTGGGATCCGTCCTCCAACTGATGTGGAGTCGGGATCAAATGGATATCATTAGCTGAGTTTAGATCTGCATTTGGAACCTCGGGTCCCTCTTTAGCTTGAAAAATATCCTGAGTTGTCCCTAGGGTAAAATGAGGCATTTCACCAAAAGTCTAGTACTCTGATGGTGATAAAGGTGAATTGACACGATCCCAGTCGATGGCATCTGTGTCTAGATGCAATGATCATGCTGGATCGGCTGGATTGCGGATGGGTGCGATCAAATCAATGGAGATCATGTGGATGGAATGAATTTGGTCTCCATTATCGTGGGTATGATAACTTGAATCTTCTGGATGCTCCCTATACTCTGGATCTGGCTCTAGGGGAACGGGCACGAACGGATCGGCCCTATGTGCTAATAGGAGGACAGGGTCTTCCCTCGGCACTGATGCCCTTATAGGGTCTCGGGGTGGACGATGCTCATCGTAGATTTGGAGCCATGGATCCAACACTTGGTCCCACCCCGCTGGGTCTACATACCACTCATGCCCTAACCTTATGCCCATCTGTCCCATCATATCTTCATGAGTTAAAGGGCGATTGTGCCATCGCGCATGATTGAGATAGTCCATATCAGTCTCATCTTCTGAATCACTTTCAAAGATCAAAAAATGTTCATTTTCTTCAGCAACTATTTGCGACGTTGAGGGTTCTCCTTGTTCCAGCAAATTAATCTAGTCCCATTGTGGTTGTTCCACTCTTGGTGGAGGGACCTGATTCTCTTGACACTGTATTGACTCAACTGGAACCTCTAAGGGGAACAGCTTCAAAAATACGTTCGAACACCGTTTATGTTCTCTTTGGGGATTAGTGCCCGAACTTTCACCTCTCTCTAGCAAAGGAGGGGGATTACTGATGTTGCCAAGGGTGTTCGTTGACCATGGGAGGTAATCTCCCAATGTATATTCTATATTTGGGTTGTCATAAAGATCTGGTGCCAATCCTCCTTTGTTGCCTATTCCTAGGCCTTGCATATTTTCTACCAAGATGTCTAAGGGCAGGGGGTGGTTGAACCCTACTCTCGACTTATCATATGGCATCTGATATCTTGGTTGGCAAAGGACACGCATCCCTTGCTCATATCTGCCTAGCCCGTATCCATGCCAATTGCATTAATCGAGATATCTTAGAGCGAAGTCTGGGTTTGACAGATAGTTGATATTTTTAGCAAAAGGCTCTTCGTCTTCGTCCTTTTACTTGCATGGTTCAAGACCATGATCAAGGCCCCCATACACAAAATTTGTCTGGTTTGGTGGGTAACCTAGAGGAACAACTATTCCTATGGGAAGGCGAGGTCTCCCCATGTCTCGTACCGATTCTAATGCGGGCGTTGCCACAACATTCTGCACTAGATACTCCCCCAGGCCCGTGCTGGCCATTTCAACCGTAATTGTTGATGCTTGGGAGGGAGGTAACGGGAGTCCTTCCTGAGTCCATTCCATGTTTGGTGGATTAGGAGTCTCAGCTTCCGTTGTGCTAGGTGTTTCTTTTGTTGATACTGTTGATATTGTTGGCAAGCCCTCTTCTGGGGGTTGAGACTCTTCCAGGATCTGTTTTCTCTTGTCCTTCTATTTAGCCATGACAGGTGGCATTGGTAGTGAAGGAGAAGATGATGAAGACTCACCTGGCTGGGATTTTGATGTTTTGTTCACCAATGGTGCCTTCGGTATTGGACACTGTTTAGATGGATTTAACTGGAAATCCAAATGCGTTGAAGGGAGGGTCGATTGAGGCATTAATTGCACCGCATTGCAATACTTGAAGGGTTCTAAGTCCATCGGGACTACATGAAATTCTCCTTCAAATGCATACTTTAGGCACTGGTGAGCGATCGAAGGGACACACTTCATGTCCCTGATCCATGGCCGCCCTAGCAGTATATTGTAGGCCATCTCGCCTTCCAAAACATGGCACAATGTTGGTATTGTCTTTTGTCCTACCTGGACAGGCAGAACAACTATGTTGATTGTCGAGCATATTGCATCGTTGAAAGCTCGCAGTGTGTATGTGGAGGCTATGATATGAGAGGCTGGCAGCTTCAGATGTTGTTGTAGTGGTAATGATGTTACTAGACGAGCCAGTATCTACCAACACTCTCTTGTACGAGATCCCATTGACCCGTGCGATAACATGCAGGGGTGGATCTGCCATGTCATTCGATATCATTTTGACTTCATCCTCTCTGAAGGTAATGACCGGCTCCGTACATCGTTTCACATGTCCCACGAAGTTGTTGAAAGAATTTGCTTCATGAGGCTGTAATTCGATGGCTTTCAGAATTTCCATGAGAGCTTCTCTATAGGGTGTTTATTGTTGAATAAGCTCGTAAATGGAAAGCCTAGCCGATGTGGTCCGCAAACTCTACATGAGTTTGGTCCATATCGTGACCTCGGGTCTAGGCGGAGGCAACTGCACAGGGAGTTGTTGAGGCTACGACGTTGTTGGAACTTCCCTTGTAGCTACCTCGGGGGCAACTCCTGGGTACTTTTTGTTCTTGGTCACTATGCTGATCATTCCCACAAATCCTTGCATGGGAAGATTCTATCGCACCTCATTAACCTAGAGAGGTTTTTCCTGTGCCTCGTGGGTAGGCAAAGGGTCCTTGAATACCCCCATTTGTTGATTATTTGGAGCTATGGGGTTGTCCATGGCCAATGTTTTATTGTCGATCAAATATTGGATTAATCCTTTGAATTTCCAACATCCATTCAAGTCATGTCTCCTTCGCCTATGGAATCTACAATATAATTCCTCATAATTCCGCATAAGGGGTGAATTGTCGCCTAGGGCGATGTTGCTGATTCTGCTCCTATTTTTTATTCTCTTTCATAACTAGGAGGCACTGCCTGGTAATTAGCCTTTTGGGGCTGTATTTCTTGCATAGGCTTGGGGACATTTATCGCAACTTGATTAACCACAGTGGGTTGTGATTGTGTTGTCCCGGTCTTAGTGGTTTTGTTCCATTCTTTCTTTTTAGGCTTGGCGATTGTGCCCTTGCCTATTTTGATCTCTTCTATAACTCTGGATTGCGCCAAAGCTTCTTCTAGGCTGGTGTATTGCTGCAGCAGCAATAGCTCAGAGATTGATTTTAAGCAACTCCGTGCAAACATCTGTGTGAGATCAGACATAGGGGGAAGGTAGGGTAGCTTAGAAAGCAAAGCCCTCCATCGATTCTCGTATGCTGCCATTGTCTCTTCCTCATATTGCCTGAGGTTGGCCAGATCACTCAGTGATGCCTTCTTCTTTGTGTTGAAGGCAAAGTGTTCAAGAAATGCATCTACTAATTGATCTAGGTTGTTTATGCTATGTTTTGGTAACTGTGTGAACCAATCCGAGGCAGGGCCTACGAATGTGGTTATGAATGTCCTAAGCAACAATGCATCATTATCTTGAATTCCGAAGCATTGGCTCAGGAATCTTGTGACATGTTCTTGTGCATCCTCTTCACCTTTAAAGACTACCAACTGAGGAAACTTGAAATGTTTAGGGTAAAGAGGTGTGGGCACTAAGGGATGCACTAGATGACTACGGAGTTGACGTAATGTGGGTTTTTGATGCCCAGAAGCTTTTGTCTCCACAGACTCCAAATGCTCTAATAGCGCTTTGTATGCATCGAAATATTTTATTTCTTCCTCTTTTGTTTGCTCCCGTTGTGAGTTATGGGAAACTGAAGGCCTATGGGGGGGTGGCCAAGTGGCAAATCTCTCGCCTTGATGGGGCGTTTCGGTCCATTCTATTTCCTGGTTCATACTCCTCATAAAATTCTTGAGGAGTCTCTGGGCGAGACCTATGACCTTGATTGAGTCCCCGCTGAGGGTACCCATCATTGTTTCAGGGAGTGGCCTCCCTCTCGGGTCTATAAGGTCTCGGAGGCAAAGCTTGACGAGGTCACGGAGACCTGTCCTGCACCAAAGGGTTGTGCCTCTCATATTGTTCTACCTTTTGGGTGCGAGGGGTTGGCACCCTCTCAGGTAGTTTATAGCGCAACTCATCCGCTTCATGCTGCATGCGCTCTTTATTAAGGCGGTATAAGTGAAAGCATGAGATTTCGAAAATAAAAGAAACACTAATTGCAATGTAAACCAAATAGCTTGATGCATGAAATAACACAGATATAATCAAATCAGAAGCAGGAGCACAGACCTTTTTATTAATTTGATTCCAACTCGGTTACAATGCATCTCCTCAGTTACATATTTTCAGTTACAATCATGAACAGTGATCTTCTTTTCCGCATGCCCACATTTGAAACGGGCGGGCCAGTGTTGCCGCCGCTTATGCTGATGAATCCTTGCTTGCTGCTGTTCTTCCTGCATTCAAAGAAATAGTAAACTGTTTAGTAGCACCTGTGTTAAAAATAAACAAAAGCATAAAGGTTGCTGCCAATAAAACAGTCACTGTTATCTACAGGTCAATGAAGAACCAGAAATCGACTAAAACACGATACTATTTGCCGATAAAATGCCTTCTAGAATATGTATTCGAACACTGTTAACTGCAAGATATGCTCGAACGTAGCAAGATATATTCGACTTACAGCATAGTGCAAGATATATTCTATCGTAAAACGTGAGTTATTTCGACAGCATAAAGCGTAAGGTAAGATGAGCACACGATATCGAAATAGATTGAAATAAACTAAGAGCAACGTCTTCTGAATCTGATAGACGTTTAAACATCAAAGAATACAATATGACAGAATACAATAACTTGAAACATAGGAACGCGTGCGGGGCGCCCAAGCGGGCCGCCCGCCGTTGGAACTTGATCTCGACGTCGATCCACTAGGGAAGGACTCGAAATCTCTTAGGTTGAGTTATCGTCGAATGGATGGAATACTGTTGTCCACTGTCGGGTTCTAAGGTTCGGATCCACGCTTCTAGAAACCACTCACTAACCTCCCATGCGAAAGAGATCAAGAGTGTAGAAGAAATGAATCAGAAAGGAAGCAATCGGGCCTTTTAGTTTGACAGCACTTCGTTGCTTTCGAATCCCTGCCAACCTCCGTTTGGGTGGAAAAATCCACCATTTTATAGACCCAGGGGGTCTCCTTGAATGTCGTGCATAAGCGCCACGCGTTGGTCAAAGGTGCCATGTGGCGGTCGTGTCTCCTCGAGAGAGGAAAGTCCTCCACGACTCGGGCTTCCGTTAATGCCACTGTGACAGTCCTTCAACGGCCCACGCAACTGACTATGGTGTCACTGCCAGTTGTCTAAAGCCCACCTTAAATCATTTTTTAAATGTTTTAATGTTTGCCTTTAATTGTTTGAATTTCGCCTTTGAATGCTGACGTGTCGCCTTTGAATGCTGACGTGTCACCTTTGAATGTTTAAAAATCCGCCCAACACAAATGCCGAAGTGTCGCGATATCGCGACGTCGCGATATCGCGACACTTCAGCCAAGGCCTTTCCTTGAGTTTCGAAGTGTCGCGATATCGCGACGTCGTGATATCGCGACACTTCGGCCAAGGCCTTGCCTTGGGCTTCGAAGTGTCGCGATATCGTGACGTCGCGAATATCGTGACACTTCAGCCTGCCTTGGGTGTGTCCGACGGCCAAGGCAAGCCTTGGGGGAAGTGTCAATCGTGAAGCATATTTCGTGACACTTGGCAAGGCAAAGCCTTGGGCACCGAAGTGTCACGATATCGCGACACTTCGGCCAAGGCAAGGCCTTGGGCGCCGAAGTGTCACGATATCGCGGTGTCGCGATATTGCGACGTCGTGATATCGCGACACTTCAGGAAAAGCTTTGCTTTGGGCGCCGAAGTGTCGCGATATCGCGACGTCGCGATATCGCGACACTTCGGCCGAGGCCCTTCTTTTGATTAAGACTTTGTCTTGATGAAGGCTTTGTTTTGATGAAGGCTTTGTTTTGATAAAGGCTTGCTTTTGACTTTGATTGAGACTTTGTTTTGATCAAGGCTTTGTTTACTTTTCGACCTTCTGAACTGCTATGTAAGTGGCTAGGACCACTGTTTGACCTCTGAGGGCTGCCCTGAAAGCTGTGTATGTCAATGCGATCAGTGTTTGTAGTCACTTAATCGGATTGGTGTTGTTTTGGTGTCTACAGATGCCCCTTTTTGGGAAGCGCTGCGGGTGATGCAGTGCTGAGCAAAAATAGATAACCAAAGCACTAATGATTAGGGTTTCTTGGTAACCTAACCAACTTTTGATGCCCCAAGTATGGAAAGGGCATGCATTCTTGAATCCTTGCTTCTGACGAGCTAAGGAATTTGATTTCAAGTGTTAACCTATTTTGGTGAGGTGTGACTTGAGCTTGGACATTGATCAGTCATGATTAGGCAAAGGGCACAACCTTTTATCCACAGGGGAACCTTGTGTTCATGATTCACGAATGCCAAGTGTTTGATCAATTTGATGATTGCTTGTTTACTACCCCAAGCAAGAGCGTGATTGTCTTTGTCAATGATTCTTTGAATGCATGCCATTGCCTTGATTGGGTGTGTGCTTGTTGATTGGTGACTAAGTGTGACTACCCCCTCAAGCGACGAATCGATGAGGGAATGACCTTCATGAGAAAAGCGACGAGTCGCTTGACCCAAGATGACTTAGGTTAGGGTGCCTTTAGATGTTTTACCGTTTAAGCACGTGCAATTTCTCGACATTTGGACCTATTTTTGGTGGGTGTTAACCCTTTTGGTGATGCCATAATGAGGTGAAATCATCAAAAACCCGTCTTCCCGTGGAGCGGTCCAGCTATGGTAGCCTTCTTGGGGAAGTGGGAAAATGACAATTTGAGCCCCGACATCGATTTTCTATGCCAAGAGGTTAAGTGCAAGAGCACTCGTGTCCGGAAACTTATTGCTTATGTTTTTGTGTTATATTTTTGTGATGTTTTTGTTGTTTTGATTTTCTTTCTTTGTGTATATGTCATGATTTTATGTTATGCACAATGATTGATGTTGATGGATGCATGCTACTTTATATTGATGGATGCATATGGTATGATAAATTTGGTTGTTGTATGTTGATTTATTTTGATGGATGCATGATGAATGCAAATGTTTGTGATTTATATGTGATATGCAGAAATGAAATGGATGGATGGACTTTGTGATGTTTGGCTATGGCACCATAGACTGTTTAGAACTCCATTATTTTGTCTTTTTAGGCGATTGTTGTGATGCATGACTTTGTATGTATACATGTGGTTTTTCTTTTTTGTATTTTCTGATGGTATTGTAAGGATGAAAAGTAGTGCAATTGGTTTAGAAATGTAGCTAAGGTTTTATGAGACTCAGACAGTTTTAACTTACTAGCCATGATTGTACTTTATCTTACAAGACTTTTGAACAAGGTATGAATCGGACTTGTTTTTGACCAAGTTATTTCACATCCCTGTGTGTGCAATTGAGTTCATTTATGTGGTATTTGTCAGGATACCGCCAGTGCCAGATGGGCTTTCAACCGAACCTGTATTGAGGATCACCTAATTAGCTCCACTAACTCCTTTGTTGTATTTAGTTAGATTAATCTGCGATGTTATCCAGGATACCATAAGCTAGCTCATCCTTATGCAAACATTGGTCTGCACATACGCAAAGCGAATGTGACAGACATATCGTCATGCGGGTAGGATACCACCATTGCCGGATAGGCTATCAACCAAACCTGTAATGAGGATCACTTAGATGGTTTTCGAATGCTGAGATTTCTAGGGATTCAAGTTCAGGATATTTGTTGGCTTAATGGTTGAGAAAGTTGCTCGTCTATATAGTGATGAAGATCACTGTTTATTAATTCTTTTTGAGCAAGGATTTTGAATAGTGGTGATAACCATTGTTATTTGATTTTGGTTTTGTGTATTTTGAATTTGAGCTTGTGAATGGCTTTGATCCTTGTGGCCTTGGGGATGACTACCCATCCTGGTTAGGGGCAGATAGTACGAATCCTTACGACGTTGGGGACCAAGGGGATGATGGAGATTATGGAGCAAGGGCATTGATCTGTTAGGCCTTGGGGATGACTACCCATCCTGGTTAGGGGCGGATAGTACGAATCCTTACAACTTGGAGACCAAAGGTGAATGGAAAGTGTTAGGATGATGATTTGTTGGAATTTTGTTTTTGAATGGTGTTGATCCCTTTAGGTTTTGGGGATGACTACCCATCCTTGGCAGGGACGTGTAGTACAAATCCTTACAACTTTGGGAATCAACTATGATTGGGATTTGGTAGTGGTGAAAACCACTGTATGTGGAGGTGAATGGATATGAAAGAGCTCGTCCTTTTGTCAATTCTCAGCATTCTAGAACCATTCGCACGGGGGGATGAGCAAGATAACCGTTTCGCTTATGGTGACCTGGATTACTGTGCAGGTTTCATCTTTCGTTCACACAACTTGGGAATTTTTATGTGTTTTAATTTGTGTTGGGATGTTACGTAACAAGGTGTATTTCAAGTGTAACTCTACCTTCGTAAAATCTGTTTGACTTGATACATTTCATGGCTAAAGAGCAAAATGATGATTGAATCACGAAAACTCTTGATACATTAAAAGACCACTGACTCTAGTGTGGTAAAAAGCAATGCGTGGTTTTTTTGTTGTTTTTGTGAAATGGAACAGTGTGGAACAAGATGGACTAGCAGAACAATTACAGCCTATGGTGCCTTTGACCTGTATGACCACAAATATGCAATGTATGGATGCAATGCTTAATGCAGCTACATATTTTTGTATTTTTGATGGATTGATTTTGGTGAATATGAAGATGAGGTGCGAGAAGAGCTCTCTATTGATGAATTTGAGTATGCCTAGAAATGAGATGCAAATTTTTGTTGTTTTTGATGATTTTTGTTGTTTTTGAAATTTCTTGATTTTTGACCAAGCGATTATGGAAATCCTTGGAGCATTTTGGAATTGACCAAGCAATTTTAGAGATCCTTGGAGCATTTTTGGGATTGACCAAGCGATTGTGATAATCCTTGGAGCATTTTGGGATTGACCAAGCGATTTTGATAATCCTTGGAGCATTTTGGGATTGACCAAGCGATTGCGATAATCCTTGGAGCCTTTGGGGTGACCAAGCGATTGCGATAATCCTTGGAGCATTTGGGGTGACCAAGTGATTGCGATAATCCTTGGAGCATTTTGGGGTGACCAAGTGATTGCGATAATCCTTGGAGCATTTTGGGGTGACCAAGTGATTGCGATAATCCTTGGAGCATTTTGGGGTGACCAAGTGATTGCGATAATCCTTGGAGCATTTGGGGTGACCAAGTGATTGCGATAATCCTTGGAGCATTTGGGGTGACCAAGTGATTGCGATAATCCTTGGAGCATTTTGGGGTTGACCAAGTGATTGCGATAATCCTTGGAGCATTTTGGGGTGACCAAGTGATTGCGATAATCCTTGGAGCATTTGGGGTGACCAAGTGATTGCGATAATCCTTGGAGCATTTTGGGGTGACCAAGTGATTGCGATAATCCTTGGAGCATTTTGGGGTGACCAAGTGATTGCGATAATCCTTGGAGCATTTTGGGGTGACCAAGTGATTGCGATAATCCTTGGAGCTTTTGGGGTGACCAAGTGATTGCGATAATCCTTGGAGCTTTTGGGTGACCAAGTGATTGCGATAATCCTTGGAGCTTTGGGGGTGACCAAGTGATTGCGATAATCCTTGGAGCATTTGGGGTGACCAAGTGATTGCGATAATCCTTGGAGCATTTTGGGGTGACCAAGTGATTGCGATAATCATTGGAGCATTTTGGGGTTGACCAAGTGATTGCGATAATCCTTGGAGCATTTTGGGGTGACCAAGTGATTGCGATAATCCTTGGAGCATTTTGGGGTGACCAAGTGATTGCGATAATCCTTGGAGCATTTTGGGGTGACCAAGTGATTGCGATAATCCTTGGAGCATTTTTGGGATATGGCTCTCTTAGATATGAAATGGTCGTAAATGACTGATATTCAAGGGTTCTGTTTCCTTGATACCGTCAAGAGAAGCTAGCCGGTACGTCCCGGGTCCTATTTTGCTATCAATGACATATGGACCTAACCAATTTGCCATGAACTTGTCCCTTAGGTGGGACGGCAAATTAGAGTTCTGTTGGTTTTCCTTCAAAACCAAATCACCAACCCGAAAGTCCCTTAGGTGAACTTTCATGTTGTAAGCTTTCTTAAGCCGCTCTTGATAGATACGTAAGTGCTCGAGAGCATTAACGCGTCGTTCGTCAAGCAACGTAAGTTGGTCTAACCGGGCCTACCGCGCAGTGTCATCATCGATGAACTCCTGCATTGATATGCGGAGGGAAGGAATTTCCAACTCGAGAGGCATTACTACCTCTGAGCCATACACGAGCGAAAACGGAGTTGCCCCAGTTGGCGTCCGAATGCTAGTGCGATAAGCCCAAAGGGCAAGTGGGATTTGGATGTGCCAATCCTTATGACTGTCTGCGACCGTATTTTTAAGGATGGCAACTAGCATTTTGTTTGACGCCTCTGCTTGCCCATTTGCCTGTGGATAATAGGGTGTCGAAAAATTATGCTGAATTTTGTACTTTGTGGTCAAAGCACGCACGTCTTTGTTCTTGAATGATGGCCCATTATCCGAGATTATTTTGGATGGAATACCAAAACGACATATGATGTTATGCAAAATGAACTCCACAATGCGGGGTCCTGTCGTAGAGGTCAGCGAAATTGCTTCCACCCACTTGGTAAAATACTCTGTGGCCGTTATGATAAACGTGTGACGGCCTTACGATGCAAGGGAGATCTTTCCAATTAGATCGAAGCCCCACTACGAAAATGGCCAAGCAGACTGGACTGTCTGCAAGGCCTAGGAAGGTACGTGCATCAAATTGGCATGATGTTGACACTTCACGCACTTCTTGACATATGCGCAACAATCTCGCTCTAAATATGGCCAATAATATCCCATGCGAAGAATGCGCTTTGCAATGGCCATACCACTAAAATGGCCACCACATGTACCATCGTGCGCTTGGGCGACTGCCCAAGTGGACTCTTGCTTGGTCCAAGCAACGAAGGAGGATCCCTTCATAGCTACGACGATACAAAATGTCTCCTATCAAGACATACTTAGCCGCTTTCTGCTTGAATGTTCATTTTGCGGCATGCGTCAATCCAAGGGGAAGAGTACCTAACTTGAGGTAGTCTCTAATGGGTAAATACCAGTCCTGTTGATCGAAAACCTCGACAGTATGAACAACCAATCCCTTTTGAAGTTCTTCCCTAACAAACGCTGAATGGGATAGAACTTGCAAGAATAGCGTTGTGTTGCTATTAATGGGAGTAGGGGAAAACAAGGACCCCCAGTTGGCACGTTTCAGACGATCTCGGATTCGAAAGAACTTATCCGAGGATGGTTCGATCTGGATCATGTGGATTCCTGGCGTCAAGTCTGAGCTTGCACGCTCCATCACGGATTGCGATAAGGTTTTGACTTGAATGGTTGTCATATCACCGGAAAGGTCTTGCGGAATTAGTGACCCCAAGGAGGCCATTGTGTCCGCAAAATGATTCGATGATCGAGGGAGTGCCTCGATGTCATACCACTCAAGTTTTGCCAGGAATTTGTCCACAAGGGCTTTATAAGTCTGCAAAACTGGGCATTTGCATTTATATACCCCTTTGACTTGATTGACTATTAACAGCGAATCACCAAAGATGTTCAGTCGTTTGATGTTCATGGCGATTGTTGTCTGAAGACCTAGGAGCAAGGCTTCATATTCTGCATTATTGTTGGTGCACTGGAAGTTTAATTTAAATGACAGGGGCATTGGAGCACCCTGCGGTGTGAAGAATACAATTCCCGTGCCACCACCTTGCTCACATTTAGAACCATCGAAGAATAGGGTTATGTCGGCTTGTGACTTAGGCTCATCAGAATCCGGCGATTCTGAGACATGGAAGACCCCATCATCGGGTAGTTCTATGACTAGAGGCTGATCGTCTTCAAGAGGAGCCTCTGCTAGTTGATCGGCTATGACTTGTCCTTTGATAGATTTTTGTCCAATGAACTCAATGTCAAATTCCGTCAACAACATGATCCATTTCGCCGTGCGACTACTATGATAAGTACGACTCATCATGTATCGCAATGGATTCTCCTTAGACACAACATACGTAGTGTTGCTCAGCATGTAGTGGCGTAGCTTTTTGGTAGCAAACACCACTGCCAAGCAGAGTTTCTCAACGTATGCATAGTTAAGTTCGTAACTGACCAGGGTGCGGCTAAGATAGTAAGTAGCCTGTTCTTTGTGAAGTTCATTCTTCTGGGCTAGCATGGCGCCCAGTGCCACCTCAGTAGCTGAGATGTATAAGTAGAACGGCACTCCTGGTCTAGGTGGTGCCAACACTAGCGGCGAAGCCAAGTATTGTTTGATTTCGTCAAAGGCTGATTGGCACTCGTCATCCCAATGAAATGTAACCCCCTTGTGCAATAATTTGTTCATGGGTCGGCATTTGTCAGATAATTGCGCTATGAAGCGTTTAATCGACGCGACCTTTCCTTGCAGACTTCTGAGCTGCTTGATAGTGGTTGGGGGAGCCATTTCAAGGATTGCCTTGACTTTCTTTGGGTCCACTTCGATGCCTCGCTTTGAGACTATAAAACCCAAGAGTTTTCCGGATGTGACGCCGAATACGCACTTCTTGGGATTTAGTCTAACCTTATGCTCTATGAGGCGATCGAGGATCTTGCTTAAGTCACCGAGATGATCCGAGCGCAAAAGAGACTTGGCTAACAAATCATCCATGTAATCTTCCAAAGTTTTATGCATGTAATCATGGAAGATGTACGTCATGGCACGTTGGTAGGTGGCGCCAACATTTTTAAGGCCAAAAGGCATGACCTTATAACAAAATGTCCCCCAAGGCGTTGTGAACGCCGTTTTGAGTTGGTCCTCGGGATTGATACGAATTTGATTGTATCTCGAGAAACCATCCATGAGGGATAGCATTTCGTGACCTGCTGTAGCGTCTACCAATGCGTCGATGCTTGGCAAGGGGAAATCATCCTTAGGACTCGCTTTGTTTAGATCTCAAAAATCAGTGCATATGCGAATCCTCCCGTCGGGATTTTTGATGGGAACCATGTTGGACAACCATGGCGGATAATCCATGCGAGATGACAAACTGTGCATCCAACAGCTTTTGCAATTCATCTTTGACCATCAAGGCCACTGTTGGGTGCATCTTACGTAGTTTTTGCTTTACGGAGGCTTGATTGTCGGATCAAGCGTTAAATTATGCGTGACTAGCTACGGGTCTAGTCTTGGCATATCCTTGTATGACCATGCAAAAACCTCCTTCTTCTCTTTGAGAAGGGCAATGTAGTCGGCTTGCTCTTCGGGGGATAAACTTACCCCCGACTTGATAATCTGTGGATTCATTGGATCTATGCCGATATCTACGTCAGTCGTCTCCTCGACTGACATGTGGGATCCGTCTTCCAACTGATGTGGAGTCGGGATCAAATGGATATCATTAGCTGAATTTAGATCTGCGTTTGGAACCTCGGGTCCCTCTTCAGCTTGAAAAATATCTTGAGTTGTCCTTGGGGTAAAATGAGGCATTTCACCGAAAGGCCAATACTCTGATGGTGATAAAGGTGAATTGACGCGATCCCAGTCGATGGCATCTATGTCTAGATGCAATGACCTTGCTGGATCGGCCGGATTGCGAATGGGTGCGGTCAAGTCAATGGAGATCATGTGGATGAAATGAGTTTGGTCTCCATTACCGTGGGTGTTATAACTCGAACATTCTGGATGCTCCCTATGCTCTGGATCTGGTTCTATAGGGACGGGTATGAACGGATCGGCCCTATGTGTTGGTAGGAAGACAGGGTCTTCTCTCGACACTGATGTCATGATAGGGTCTCGTGGTGGACGGTGCTCATCTTGAATTTGGAGCCATGGATCCAACACTTGGTCCCACCTTGCTGGGTCTACCCACCATTCATGCCCTAACCTTATGCCCATCTGTCCCATTAGATCTTCATGAGTTAAAGGGCGATTGTTCCGTCGCGCATGTCTGAGATAGATCATCTCAGTCTCATCTTCTGAATCACTTTCGGAGATCCAAAAATGTTCATTCTCTTCAGCAACTATTACTTGCGACATTGAGGGTTCTCCTTGTTCTAGCAAGTTAATCTGGTCCCATTGCGGTTGTTCCACTCTTGGTGGAGGGACCTGATTCTCTTGACACTGTGTTGATTCAACTGGAACCTCTAAGGGGAACAGCTTCAAAAAGATGTCCGGACACCGTTGATGTTCTCTTTGGGGATTAATGTCCGAACTTTCACCTCTCTCTAGCAAAGGAGAGGGATTACTGCTGTTGCCAAGGGTGTTTGTTGACCATGGGAGGTAATCTCCCAATGTATATTCTGTATTTGGGTTGGCATAAAGATCCGGTGCCAATCCCCCCTTGTTGCCTATTTCTAGGCCTTGCATATTTTCTACCAAGATGTCTAAGGGCAGGGGGTGGTTGAACCCTACTCCCGACTTATCATATGGCATCTGATATCTTGGTTGGCAAAGGACACGCATCCCTTGCTCATATCTGCCTAGCCCATATCCATGCCAATTGCATTGGCCGAGATATCTTAGAGCGAAGTCCGGGTTTGACAGATAGTTGATGTTTTCAGCAAAAGGTTCTTCGTCTTCTTCCTTTTGCTTGCATGGTTCAAGACCATGATCAAGGCCCCCATACACAAAATTTGTCTGGTTTGGTGGGTAGCCTAGAGGAACAACTGTTCCTATGGGAAGGCGGGGTCTCCCCATGTCCTGTACCGATTCCAATGCGGGCGTTGCCACAACATTCTGCACTAAATACTCCCCCAGGCCCGTATCGGCCATTTCAACGGTGATTGTTGATGCTTGGGAGGGAGGGAACGGTAGTCCTTCCTGAGTCCATTCCATGTTTAGTGGGTTAGGAGTCTCAGCTTCCGTTGTGCTAGGTATTTCCTCTGTTGATACCGTTGATATTGTGGGCAACCCCTCTTCTAGGGGCTGAGCCTCTTCCATGATCTGTTTTCCCTTGTCCTTCTGTTTAGCCATGACAGGTGGCATTGGTAGTGAAGGAGCAGATGATGAAGACTCACCTGGCTGGGATTTTGTTGATTTGGTCACCGGTGGTGCCTGCGGTATCGGACCCTGTTTAGATGGATTTAACTGGAAATCCAAATGCGTTGAAGGGAGGGTCGATTGAGGCATTAATTGTACCGCATTGCAATACTTGAAGGGCTCTAAGTCCATCGGGACTACATGTATTTCTCCTTCAAAAGCATACTTTAAGCACTGGTGAGCGATCGAAGGGACACACTTCATGTCCCTGATCCAAGGCCGCCCTAGCAGTATATTGTAAGCCATCTCGCCTTCCAACACATGGCACAATGTAGGTATTGTCTTTTGTCCTACCTGGACAGGCAGAACAACTGTGTCGACCGTCGAGCATATTGCATCGTTGAAAGCTCGCAGTGTGTATGTGGAGGCTGTGATATGAGAGGCTGGCAGCTTCAAATGTTTTAAGGCCGCAGTGGTAATGATGTTACTGGACGAGCCAGTATCTACCAACACTCTCTTGTACGGGATCCCGTTGACCCGCGCGATAACGTGCAAGGGTGGATCTGCCATGTCATTCGATATTGTTTTGACTTCATCTTCTCTGAAGGTAATGACCGGCTCCGTACATCGTTTCACATGTCCCACGAAGTTGTTGAAAGAATTTGCTTCGTGAGGTTGTAATTCGATGGCTTTTAAAATTTCCATAAGAGCTTCCCTATGAGGTGTTGACTGTTGAATAAGCTCGTAAATGGAAAGCCTAGCCGATGTGGTCCGCAAACTCTGCGTGAGTTTGGTCCGTATCGTGACCTCGGGTCTAGGCGGAGGCAATTGCATAGGGCGTTGTTGAG